>OVAV01003253.1:0-10089 GCA_900406375.1 Iberis amara
ATATCGAATCGGATCGGATATGACGAATAATTTGCCCAGCCATTAATACATCTTGTTGTATTTTTTTTTTGTTGTCTAAATTAATATTTCAATCGGGTACAAGTACACAAAGTTTAAATTTAAATGGCTAAGACATACAATTATATAAATCTGGAGTGATATTCACAACTAAAAGCGAAAAAATATGAAATAACAATTAGAAAAACAAGATACTATAATCTACTTAAAAGAGCTAGAATGATGCTAAATATAAATATATATATATATATATATGAGATGCCAAAACCATGATCCCGAACCGAAACGCTTTTACGAATCTTTTATAGTATAGTTTCATTTTTGTGTACAAAAATAAAATAAAATTAGTATAGTTTCTTTTATGTAGTAGCAATAACAGTATTTGCCATATCTTCTAATTAACTTTTAAAATCTTACTCTTTAATCAAAGTTTACTGAATACCCAAGACCAATCTAATATCACCAATATCTGACCTTTCTCAACATCAGTTTCATATACTCACATACACTATAATTTGGTCACTTATCATCAAAGTTCTTCACAAAAGCAAACAAGATGACATGTTTGTCATCTTCATACACAAGACCAAAACTAGAATGTGTGAAATCGAATGAAAGTGGTAATAGAACTCTTCTAAATCAGAAGATAATCAATCTGCAATTATAGTTGGAAGTAATCTAATTCTATACTTAGCAGAAAGATCAAAGATCTCACTTTGAGAAACTGGTGGATGAAGCCAAGAACTAATCAATCACTCATTAGCAATAACTCGAGCATAAGAATAAAATGTGATTCTGCAGCTTTTGTAACAGCTCTATAAAGTGCAAAGCAATGAATTACACACGAAAAGATCTTGTAAAGGAACAACAAACTCAAGAGAAAAAAAATCATCAAAACGGAGCAATCAGAAAACTTCGATAACGCAATATCAGATCGGAAACAGAACCTTCCAATTGATGAATCGCCGTCCAATCGATGTCCTGATGATTCCTCATTGAGATTTTTGCCTTTGAGGCTGACGATCAGAGGCCAATCTGTAAATCCAGTAAATCTACAAATCGGATAGTTCGAAAAATATCAACCAACGATCGGTGGCTTTAAATACATAAACCTAATTTGAAATACAGAGCACCAGATCAAACTGAAAATAAAAAAAACGATGAGAGCAAGTGAAGTACCAAGGCGATTACGTGAACTGCAGCGAGAAAAACAACTATAGCCGGTACAAGATCCACAGACTTCTCCATTGTAGACGATTCGGTAGACGATTCGGAGACTATCTACTTTTCTGCCGGAGACGACTAAGTTAGTAGTATTGTGGTAAAGAAAGAGTCGTCGGATTATCCTTCTCCGATATGAAAATCTTATACGGTGTTGTTTGGGAATAACTGCAATTGTAATCCTTACTCGAATAACGTTAAAAATATGGGCCTAAGTTTATAGGCCTGTTCCGGCCCATATAACTTCTCCGATTAACAGTAACGCCGACTGACTCGGAGACCGCCACGTTTCACGTACGTGGCGACTAATCCTCGCTCATAGTTGTCTTCGCTCTCTCCTCTTCAAGGACGATCTCGCTTGCGCATTTTATCGAACACTTTCTGCTCAAAAGCTACGAGTGGTAATCTCGACGGACTATGGGATTGTCGCATGCTGTTCGACTGAGTAGATCGTATTGTTTATTTTGTTAGCCGATGAGGAATGTTGTTGTTGCTCTCCGCCATCACCGCCGTGTCTCGCTGCTTCATAGAAGTACGCATTTCTTCCCTTTTCGGTCTCGCATTTAGTGGCAATTGTAATGTCTCGTTAACAACTTTTAGAAATTTAGACTAGTGGATAGTTTTTCGGGTAGAAATTTTGGATTATTGTCTAGATAATCACGATTTGAATCCATTTTCGCGAGAGGAATGATTTGTGATTATCGCGAAAACGCAAATTTCGGCATTGGGGAAATTGGAAACTCGTGTATCAGTTTTGTGATGCTGCTCTGTGTTTTGAAACCCCATCGGTGCTCAAGCTCAGCTTTAGTGATGCTTTCTGTTGATGAGGTTGTTGTGATAATTGTAGCTTTATATAATGATAAAACGATTGCCTACGACTATGTATCGAGATGGAAGGATAGTGAACTCACAAGCCAGGCAAACACATGGGTTTCACCATTTTACTTGCAACACAGAACGTGAGTTCGTGATCCTGCTANCTAAATACTTTGATACACTACCAATGGTGGATTTCACGATGTCATACAGTTTTACTGTGCTAAACTTTTTTGGAATCGGTTCGTAGATTTTCGACAGGATTCACCAGTGTTCATGGTGGAAGACCTACGGGAGAGTATGCAAAGTTGCGGAGAGAATCTCTTGAAACCGAATTTGGACAAGCTCTTGGAGCATATAGCTCGAAAAGTTTTTCGGCAGTCTACCGTTTTGGCCCATTTTTGGCATTGTATAGAGCTGCAATCATTTCGTTCCATGTGGTGAAGCTTACCTTTTGGCAGTTGTTTCTTCAAGATATGAGGAAACGGGCTGTCAAGGTACGTAAGCTAGTTGCCAATACTCGTTAAGTTAGATAAAATGATGGGTACTATTACGTGGTTTTTGATACTGCTTTGTAACATTTTGGATGCAGTTCCGTGAGACTCTTATCAACTTGGGACCTTTCTACATTAAGGCATGCTGCTTATTTGTATTTTATTCAAGTACTCCTTTTAATATGCCAATCGTAGTCTCTTCTATTTTGAAATACTGACAAAATATTACGTTGTTTGAGTTGCAGCTCGGACAGGCGCTGAGCACGAGACCAGACATATTACCCTCTATATATTGTCAGGAGCTTTCTAAATTGCAGGTGGACGATCTTTCTTTCTTTCTTTCAAGTTATCAATATTGATTGTGCAATAATTGGATAACGTATTTTTGCTGTATGAATATAGGATCAAATTCCTCCATTTGCGAATAATGTCGCCATGCGATGTATCGAAGAGCAACTTGGTGCTCCAGTGTCAAAACTATTTGCGGATATTAGTCCTAAGCCTGTTGCTGCTGCATCTCTGGGCCAGGTATACAAAGGTTAGATACCTTTTAACTGTGTCGGATTTGTTCTTTCCACTTGAGCTTTACTGTTATCATTCTTGCCATTTTTCTCAGTTTCGATCTACTAGAAGCTAAATGTTTCAATTTTTCCCTTTAAGTATTGCAGCTCATTTGCATTCTGGGCAGTTGGTAGCTGTTAAGGTTCAGAGACCTGGAATGTCGCTCTCACTAACACGTGATGCCCTCTTATTCCATATGATTGGGGGACAAATGAAACGATTTGCGAAAGCTCGTAAGGATCTTTTGGTAGCAGTGAATGAGATGGTGAGTCATTTATCTGAAACATTTGAACTAGTTTCTGCTTACCTATGTTGTACAAACTTGTTCATGTCTCTCTTGGATGTAAAGGTAAGGCATATGTTTGACGAAATAGATTATGTTCGAGAGGCCAAAAATGCAGAACGATTTGCTTCTCTATACTCTTTCGATTCAGGTAGTTTCTCTCGTTTGAAGTTGTGCACTTCTCAAGTTTTATCGTCTGATACAATAAATCTTTTGACATTAACAGGGAATGACCTGAATAATGATAACGCTGGAGCTAGGAATAAGTCCAGGAATCACAGAGCAGAAAACATCAAAGTCCCCAAAATATACTGGAATTATACACGTACCGCTGTGCTCACAATGGAATGGATTGATGGCATAAAACTAACAGATGAAATTAAGCTTAGGAGGGCTTCTCTAGATAGAAGGGACTTGATCGATCAGGTAACAAAATAACCGAAATCTAATTATGCTAAGCTAAATGTCTTAACAGAGTGACAAACTATTCTGTAGATGGAACTTTTTGATTCAGAAATATTGTTGTGGACTTAGTAGGGCTAGGTTACTGCAAATGTTCCACTGAGAACTTTGAATTGGTTTTTGTTCACAGGGCTTATCCTGTTCGTTAAAGCAGCTGCTTGAGGTTGGGTTTTTTCATGCTGATCCACACCCAGGAAATCTCGTGGCTACTAAAGAAGGGTCTCTTGTTTATTTCGACTTCGGGATGATGGGGAATATTCCACGACATTACCGTGTGGGACTTATTCAAATTGTAAGCTTTACGTCATTTAGTCTTTCTCTTTTTGTGCGTTATATGCTTGTGGTCTTTCTAGCTTCTCTTCTTGAATTAGCTTATAAATAAACTATTTGCAGGCAGCGACTTTCAGTTGTACATGGCGAACTAATGTCTTCTCTATCTGAAATTGTGTTTTCATCACGTTGTTGATTTTGATTAGTTCTATTGCGATTACAGCTGGTGCATTTTGTCAACCGTGACTCTCTAAGTTTGGCAAATGACTTCCTTTCCTTGGGATTTTTGCCTGAAGGGGTCGATATACAAGCAGTTTCAAATGCTTTGCGTACTTCGTTTGGTTCTAGTACCAGAATTTCACAAGATTTCCAGGTATGCCTTTTTCTCCATCTTAACCTTACTCATTGAAAGATTACAGTGATCATTGCTTTACTCTGTCCTATCATTGGGAGTTTTAAGTGCACTCATCATGGCGATATCTACTACAGGGGGTGATGGAACAATTATATGATATTATGTACGAGTTCAACTTTTCACTACCTCCAGATTATGCTCTTGTGATAAGATCTCTTGGTTCACTAGAAGGCACAGCTAAAATTCTTGATCCAGAGTTTAAAGTGATAGAGAGTGCATATCCCTTTGTTGTCGGGAGGCTATTAGCAGATCCAAGCCCAGATATGAGGAAAATACTGAGAGAACTTGTCATTTGTAATGATGGATCAATAAGGTGGAATCGGCTTGAACGTCTGGTACATCATATAAACTCAATTCTCATTATAGAATCAATAGTTCTTCTTTGAGAAATTAAGCAAAACTCTTCCTTTTAGGTAGCAGCAATATCCGAACAAGGTTCTGCAACCTCTGGAGAGTCTCCAGAAGACAAAACGTTAAAGAAATCATCAGAACTGAAATCTTTCGACATGCATTCAGTAGTTTCCGCAACAGAAGATCTACTATTGTTCATATTATCAGATAAAGGACAGAGAGTTCGGATCTTCCTTCTTCAGGACATAATCAGAGTTGTTGATATCCTCCTAGAAGAAGAGGCTCTTGATCTCAATACGGAGAAGAAGAAGAAGCAGACCATCGATCTCAAGGTCAGTAATCAAACCTCTGGCTTTACAGTTTAACGTAGGGGTGGGCATAATTACCCTGACCGAACCTAACCAAAAAAACAAGTTCAATTCATGTATGGTTCTCTTTAAATTACCCCAGTGGATTCCTCTTAGTAAGAACCATGGATATTGGTTTGGAACGGAACCGAGGGAACTGATAAAAACCGTATGAAATGAAAATATAAGAGAAGTCTTATATACCAAGAACCATGTATATTTGTACTTTTTACCAATTTTTGGATATTTTTATTTTTGGTTTTTTTGGGTATTTTTCGGTTTCGGGTATCTATGATATTTTCGGTTCTTTCGGGTATTTTTGGGTAAAATTCGAATTAAACTAGAACCATTAATATTTCGTTTCTCAAACGATTCCATATTTTAGATCCAAACAAAATTGACTTAGAACCAAACCGAATGCCCATTAATCTGAAGATCAAATCTCATTTTTTTGTTTAATGATCTTTTAGGAAGAAGGAACGATGAGAAGAGTAAGCCATGGATTAAGGTGTTTGAGAGAGGCGGTGAAGCTTGCACCTGGAATGTGGACAGCAATGCTTCTTCGTATGGCAAGAAAGCCTGAAGTTCACAGTTATGCCATTGATGTAGTTTCTGCATTGTTTACACATTTTGGTCACAAAGTTCCTCACTCTTGTTGGATCCTTTTCTCCAAATTGCTCCATTACAACGATAGTCAATAATTTATTATACTTGTTTCTTTCGCATTTTGCTATATATATTTTAATCAAAGAAAAAAATCTCTCTTCACGTGTCAGTACGTGGATCTGCCATCTGTCTGAGGATTTGAATTTGGAGTCTATTATTAACAAAGTCATTGTCACCATTGATCCGGGAGGTTACGCCGGAAAATACTGAGCGCCACTGCTTTTGTAAAACGTCGAACCGCTGCTTTCCGTTTTCCTTTTTTTGGTTTCTTTCAACCATGAAATCTCTCAGCTACTTCTCTTCTTCTCGTTTCCTCTCCAACTATCGCCGATTCTGTCCTCAGGTTACCTTGAGTTTTTTCTTTTTGATTTCTTCCTTCATTATCCGCGAAGAAATTCGTTGGTATGTTCCTGATTTGTGTATGTTAAGCCTCGTTCACAAATTTTGCTCGATTTCAGATTATTCCCAGACCGATTTTGGTACTGTTCTCAAAAGTAGTATTGGAGATTTCTTACAAAAAGAAATGGGATATTTCGACTTGATATCGTCGTATACGAATCAAACGCGAGTTGTTGAAGCTCCAGCAAGCGGACGTGGTCAAAGGTTTTATCTCTCTACTCGATCAAAACTTAAAGAATGCTTGATCTTCATTTTTGAAATTATCGATCTCTCCATGATTGCTTAAAACTTGATAGTTGCTTATTTGATCTCCGTGTTGCTCTTGTTTGATTTGGTTCATGATTGATTTCGTTTTCAGCTTTCTTTAGACAATGATCTTCATTCATCTTCTTACAATCCCCATAACTTAAACTTTCAGCCAGAATGGAAAATTTAGCTATGGATATGCAAGCTCCGCTGGTAAAAGATCATCTATGGAAGACTTTTTCGAGACAAGAATCGATGGAATCGATGGAGAAATCGTCGGTCTATTCGGAGTCTTTGATGGTATATTCAACTCCTCTATGAATAAGTAACTATACATTAGGTTTCAATGATACTTGTTGGTGAAAGTTTTAGAAGCAGATATGTTTCTTCACTTGGTTTGCCTGTAGGAAAACAGAAATCTGATCATCTTTTCTTACTGTGTTGCAGGCCATGGTGGAGCTAGAGCAGCTGAGTATGTGAAACGTCATCTTTTCAGCAATCTAATCACTCATCCTAAGTTTATCTCTGACACCAAATCAGCAATAGGTTACTTTCAAGAACTCTTGTAAAAGCTCTTTTCGTTATTGACTTGTTGATCCGTCTACTCTAAATTTCTATCATTATTTGTTTTGCTTCGTTTGTTTGCAGCTGATGCTTATAATCATACAGACTCTGAACTTCTCAAGTCAGAAAATAGTCACACTAGAGATGCTGGTTCGACTGCTTCTACAGCTATTCTTGTTGGTGATCGTTTACTTGTTGCAAATGTTGGAGATTCCAGAGCTGTTATATGTAGAGGCGGAAATGGTAACTTTATTGAGATGTGTGATATCTCATCACTCTCCTTCTCTCTTTTTTAGTTTTCCTCTAATATCACATTGCCTTTTCATTGTACTATCTCTTTGATATCTTCTGAAAGTAGTCTAAAAGTTATTGTTATGTAATGTGCTCTGTAGCCTTTGCTGTGTCAAGAGATCATAAACCTGACCAAAGTGATGAGCGTGAACGGATTGAGAATGCTGGTGGTTTTGTGATGTGGGCAGGTAACAAGGAACCATAGAATCATTTCCCGCTTTTCGCTTCTTTTTTCTTTGTGAATCTCCCTGATTTCTGGATTGTGTAGGGACTTGGAGAGTTGGAGGAGTTCTAGCAGTTTCTCGTGCATTTGGCGATAGATTGCTGAAACAATATGTTGTTGCTGATCCAGAAATTCAGGTATATATATCTTCTTAACTCGCGTATGAACTTTATATACCCTATACATTTCCCTGTGCTTAAAACTCATGTCTTCGACTTCAGGAAGAGAAGATCGATGATTCTCTGGAGTTTCTGATCCTTGCCAGCGATGGACTATGGGATGTTTTCTCCAATGAGGTTTGTGAATTTAAGTTCTTCGAGTCGTCTTCATATGATGACATTTTCCACTTCATGTTCTGATATGAGCCGGAAATGAGATCAGTCTCAATGATTGAGATCTATAACGGTGTTGCAGGAAGCTGTGGCAGTGGTGAAAGAGGTTGAAGATCCAGAGGAGTCCACCAAGAAACTAGTGGGCGAAGCAATAAAGAGAGGAAGTAAAGATAATATTACATGTGTGGTTGTTCGTTTTCTGGAGAGTAAGAATGCTAACAACAAAGCTAGCTCATCTCAGGAAGCAAATCAAGGGAAAGTTGCAGCTAGAAACGACTTAGACCACAAGATCTCAGCCAAAAAGACTAATCAAGAGGATACCACAACACACATTGACTTGGACCGTAATCCTAAAAATGAAAAGCTGAACCAAAAGCCGGACGTTGTTAGAAACGATGACTCAGGCCAACCAAATGCGATTCCAGCAGCTGGTCGCGATGTTTCCTCAGAAGAGAAAGGTTCAGCTGGCGAAAAGAGTCCAATGCCAATCACAATTCGCGGCAGCTCAGAGCCCAAGAGTTCAGCCAAGCACACTGGTCAAGGGCAGACCACAGTGCACGACAATCAGAAGCAGGCGATTGCAGCACACATTGGGAATGAAAATTGGAACCAAAAGCCAGTTGCTGCTAGAAACGACGACTCAGGCCGCATCAGCTCGATCCAAAAACCAAATGCGATTCCAGAAGCAGGTCGCGGTGTTTCTTCAGAACAGAGAGCATCAGATGGCGAAAAGAATCAAATACCAATCACAATTCAAGGTAGCTCAGAGGCCAAGAGCTCAGGCAAGCACCCCAGTCAAGAGCAGAAGAAGGAAATTGCAGCACACATTGACTTGGACTGCAACTCTGAGAGTGAAAAGCTGAACCATAAGCCAGACACTGGTAGAAACGACTATTCAGGCTGCATCAGCTCGACACAAAAATCAAATGCGATTCCAGCAGCAGGTCACGACGGCGTTTCTTCAGAACAGAGAGCATCAGCTGGTGAAAAGAATCAAATACCAATCACAATTCATGGTAGCTCAGAGCCCAGTATCTCAGCCAAGCACCCCAGTCAAGGGCAAACCACAGTACGCGACAGTCGGAAACAGGCGAATGCAGCATCACACACCACTTCCTTGGAACAGAGAGAATCAACTGGTGCAAAGAATGGGAAGCCAAACACAATTCATAGCAACTCCGCCTCAAGCAAGGCAAGTAGTGTTCATTCTAACACTAACTGAAACACCATAACTGACTTTAGAACTGATCTTTTGAGAAATGGATGTCTCTTGTCTTCGTTTACATTGAAAATGTTAGTAACTCAAGATTTTGTGTCAACTAATTTTGTATTGATTTTATTGATGTTTCAACTCTTAACAATGTAATATTTCTTGTACCTGTCTTAAAACTTGTAAATTTGGAACAGTTATTGATCTCATAATGTTAAAACCAAAACGTCATTGGTACACATTACATACACAAAATCACATAATATATACAACAAAACAAAGTAACAATAATCAAACACCACCTACTCTCCTCCTCCTTTCTTCCTCCATTACAACAAAACACAACTCTTAAAAACAAACAGTTCGTTAAAGACATTATTACTAAAAACAACACCAACCATTTTTAGAGTTTCTCTCAATCTCTAAAATGTAGGTACAAGTCCAAACCCGTTAAACATACTTCCATGACCAACCAAGTCACTGTTCTCACTAGTATCAGTTCGTTTCGCAAAACGTCCCTTGATTCTAGGTCTCATTTCTGCATAAGCTTTCCTCGAAGCGTACCTAATTGTCTTCTCAAACTTTCTGTTCTTTCTCTTCTCTCTGTACCTCATTACCCTCACTTCTCTCTCTGCTGATGTCAATGGAACAGCTCTTTGGCTTCCTTGATCTGTTCCATTAGTTGCAACCCCACCGTAAGAGTACGAAACGTCTGCCACAGAGCCACCATCTGGTACCACTCCTACTTCCAACGACGACGATGATACCTGAAATAACAATCTTTGCCTTAGCCAATGAAACAGAAAGAGTATAATCAAAGTAAAAAGTTTTAAATTTTAAAAGTTAGATACACTATACACAGTGAGTGCTTCTGAACTGATTAAAATATAGGTGGTGATTGGTAAGTGCTGTGGATTTAT
>OVAV01003255.1:0-10087 GCA_900406375.1 Iberis amara
GATGATTGCAATCTTGATTCATGAACAAACTTCAACAAATAGAATAGTTCATCTTGTAATGATCAGGAGACGACTTTCTAGTATAAATATAAAAATTTAAAATTTAACAAATGTAGATAATGTGCGAAAATTGATTATCTACTAACTACATATGCGTGTACAAATACACCGTTCTCCATTCATCAGCTGATTATCTGTTGGTGACTTCTGAGCTTTTCAAGCTTCATCCGGAATGTTCTACATGCAAGTTCCTTTTTAGGCTTAATACTTGTTTGGGCTCTTATTGGTTTATTAGGCTCCTCGGCTGATCACTAGTTTGGGCTCCAAATTGTTTTAGGCTTGGCTTCTCTACCCTTTGTGGATCAAACATTAGCCTTTTAAGGCTTGTATTTTTGTGTTTATTTAATAAAAAGCAAGCTTTCAACAAACAAACAAAAAGAAAGAAACCAAACCAAATAATGTTAAATTCATTAAATGGTGAAGTAGAAGAAAACGTTGCACGCCGGAAATAAATATAGAAAAAAGGTTGGGGAAAGAGAGGGAGAAGCTCGAGAAGAGTGTGGGAGAAGGCAAAAATACTGACTAGACATAGACCTTTGGGCCCGAATCTTCATGCATGCACTCTTCTGACATTTTCATTTTCTCTATATTGTTACTTAAAATGTTATTTTATGATAAAGTTCAATTTCAAAAATGATTAAATGTTTTGTTTGAATGCAATTTAAACTCCACTCTCCAAGAATTTAATGAGGCCAGTAGTCAGGTCGCTGTTACTTTTAAGTGTCAGTCTCACTCACTCACTCACTCAACATCATTTCAAATTTCAGAGCAAAACTCTCCAAACCCCAAAGCTTCCACTCAATTACCTTTCTTCAAAAATCGTGCTTCTTCTTTTAAAGCTTAAAAGTTACCAGCAAAAGAACCCTTCTCTTTCATAAAAAGCTTTTCACTTTTCTCTAGTTCAACCTTGTAAAGCCATGACTAAAGATGAAGACTTTAAGCTCCTAAAGATCCAGGTACTCTTCTACTCAAAGACTTTCCCTACTTTTATAATCCTTCTCTTTGTTAGGATTGTAATTTTATTTTAATGCATGCTTCTGTTTATTGTGGAACACAGACATATTCCCTCAAAGTAAACATTCATTGCGAAGGTTGTAACCAGAAAGTCAAGAAACTTCTTCAGAGAATCGAAGGTGATTCTTCTCCTTTCTCTCTCTCTCTCTCAACCTCTATCTGACTGTAACATGCAAACATGCCTACTTATATATCTTGGATTCTTGATGGGTACATTGTATGGTTTTGACCAAACCAGGAGTTTACCACGTGAAGATAGAAGCCGAGCATCAGAAAGTCACCGTTTCAGGGTCAGTAGACTCAGCCACACTCATCAAGAAGCTATTGAAAGCTGGAAAACATGCCGAGCTCTGGTCTATAAACTCAAACCCAAACCCTAACCAAAACCAAAGCCAGCCTCTCAAGAACAATCAAAAGGGTCCAAAGCAAGGCACACCCAAAACTGGTCTTGAAGCTTTCAAGACCAAGAACAATGCTAAATCTGCTTCCTCTGTCACGGAAGAAGGCGGCGAGGAAGCAGACGGAGAGATTCAGGCTTCGAAACCAGAGACTCAACAGCAACAAACCGTCGTCAATTCTAAGAAAAATGCTGGAGGAAACATTATGGTCAACGCACCAAAGAAAGTCAACCAAAAACAGAACAACACTCAAGCAATTGCAACGGCTATGAGAAAAACCACCCCTGAGGTTGAAGGCAACGAGATTGGTGCTCTTATGGGTCTAGCTGGATTTAACGGTTCAACAAACGCCGTTAATAATGGAACTCAACAACTACTTCAAACTCCAATGTTAAACAACATTAACGGCGTCACTAATCACAACATCAACAATGGTAATGGAGGAGGCAATGGCATGATCATGAATCCAACGATGAACATGCAGAATAGACAAATGCTACATCATCAATACCAAAGGACAGCTTTTGTTCCACCATCAAGCAATGGGTATTATTACAATTATACCCCTAATCCTTACAGTTATTATCCTTATTATCCTTGCCCTACTTTGACCAGTCAGCAACAGTACCACCAAAACATGTCTACTGATGAAGACACTAGCAATAACTATAGTTGTAGTGTAATGTAAGTGTTGGTACTTGCCAAGGAAGGGAACCTTTTGTTCAAAACCAAAAAAGTCTAATCTCTTTTTTTTTGTGTTGTTAATCTCTAATGTGACATAATAGTGTTTAATTTCTTTTTTGACATTGGTGCGTTATCACTTGTCACCAATATGTAGAAGAGCGGTTGATTTTGTCACATAGTGGTTTGTGTGTATATATATTCTCTCTATCAACTCAATAGTTATTCCACCTGCTGGCTGTTTCTCTCAGTAGCTGTCTCGTTATACGAGCCACCCTGTTTTATTTAATGCGACATGATTCGAATTTTAAATTTTGGACTATCTAAAATAATATTGTAGCCAGTCAGTCATGCATCAATCATATTTTTGAAATGTGAGGTTTCTAATATACCGATGGGAAATTGGTAAAAGAATTTGTTTTGAACTATGGTTTCATATGTTTGGGCCGCATGGATTTTGCGTAAAATTAGTAGCCCAACTTAGTTTTCATATCAAAAAAACCTCATAAGAGGTATAAAATTATCAACCCGTGAGAAAACAAGATTAAAGAATACCTAATCATGAGTCAACAATCAATTTTATTATTAGACTCAAACCAGCAAACCCAATCCCATCATACGAACATAACCAGGAATTTGAATCAATGTTTAGAAGGATCAAGAACTTGACCCATGAACAAAATTACTCCACTCTTGTCTTCTCTTACCGTGAATAGAAATGGATGATCAGCTACGAAATCTGGTAGCTTTGCCATCGAACGCCCAAATCCAACAAAGGCAACGGAAACAGCTGCGGCTTCAGTTCCGTCTTCGTCCACCTCAATACAAGCTTTATGAAGTATTTATGAGGTCTTTTCATTCGTTGGCTTATCTTTTAGGCGTTCTATGACGATCCATATCACCTTCGTTATTTTTGGTTTTGGATAAGGTTCTAAATTTTGTTCTTGGTTCCTTCAAGTATCGGTGGAGATTTTCGAGTTTCTTCGTGAGGTAGTATTTCGATTCACATGAAGAGGATTCACTAGCCGTTGGTTGACATTGGAGTGTCTCATTCACCTTACCTAATCAATCATAGTGTTTATAGTTGTCATTTAGTCTTTCTTATAAACATTTTTGTTGTCTGTTGGTCTACCCTTCAATTTAGTTTGAGGAGGACTTCTTATTTTCCTTATCTCGGTACGTTTAATATTAGGTTGTGTTGTCTTTTGTTTTCGGAAATTTAAATATTTTTCGCCGGCTTAGTTTTCAAAATTGTCGTTCAATTGCCAACTTTATATTAGATTATATATATAAATCAAATAGACCGACAAAAAAAGACCCAGAAATTTTGGAATCTATATTAAACATCATTAGTTATAAAAAGTACGGCGAAAATGTGCAAGTCCACAGGTCACGGACGACTAATTCAAGAGCATATTTATTGGCTAAGAAATTCAAGAATCGGATCAGAGTTTTTTTTAATTGACACTTCTTTATTTTATTGGTATATAGATTCACTTGAGGTATTTGTATAATCAATAATAGAGAAATACGGTTTTTTGTGACAAAAAAAAATGTGCTAGAAGTTGGACTATGGATTTGGAACCCTTGTTCACTATGGATAATTGATAATTGGATATAGCTTGTTCTGTGCTATTGCAACAGACACATTTGTAGGCTTAGCATTAATGACAATCAAAGCAGCTTGGGAAAGAACTTCTTACAAACTGACAAATACTGCACAAAATTTGCATGAAACAAAAAACTGCGAGAAAAGCCTAATTTACATATACAAAAAATTTGCATGAAACAGAAATCAGCGAGAAAACCCTAATTCGCATATGCACAAAATTTGCACGAAATAGAAAACAACGAGAAAACTCTAATTCGCATATGCACAAAATTTGCACGAAACATAAAACGGCGAAAAAACCTAATTCGCAAATGAACAAAATTTGCACAAAAAATTAGAAAAAATAATAATAAAGAAATATTAAAAAGAAATTATTAATTTTCTTCAGAAAACTCGAAATTTGCACATGATATTTACCTGAACTTAAAATTTGCACAAATTTTGCACAGAATCATAATTTTACGCACAGATTATACATGAACAAATTAAAAACGGAAAACACCATAATTCGCATATGCACAAAATTNGAAACAGAAAACTGCGAGAAAATCCTAATTCACATGTGCACAAAATTTGCACGAAACAGAAAATTGCGATAAAACCATGATTCGCATATGCACAAAATTTGCAAAAATTTTTTACAAAGAATAATAATATAAGAAAAGTAAAAACATTATTTCTCATAAAACCCGAAATCTGCACATGATATTAGTATATGCGAAGAGTTTTATTCACAGGAACTCGAAATTTGCACATTGCACATAATAATAATTGTTCGCACAGATTATGCACAAACAAATTAAAAACGGAAACACCCTAATTCGCATATTCACAAAATTTGCACGAAACAAAAAAATTGTGAGAAAATCCTAATTCGCATATGCACAAAATTTGCACGAAACAAAAAACTGCGATAAAACCCTAATTCGTATATGCACAAAATTTTCACAAAAATTTACACAAAATAATAATTTAAGAAAAAAAATAAAAAAATTCTTATTTTTTTTCCAGAAAACCCAAAATTTGCACATGATATTACTCTATACGAAGAGTATTATTCACAAGAACTCGAATTTTGCACATATTTTTCACATATTATGCACGAACAAATTAAAAACGGATCTGATTTTAAAATACAGAACAAAATACATACCTGATTAAGTTGTTTCGGTCACAATAACCTACCATCAGAAACAAAAGTAAATTAATAATATGAACGAACAAAAGTAAAAACTTTAAGTAAAACAGAAAAATCGATTAAAAATGTTTACACATAAAATAAAAACGTAAAAACTATAAAATCTTCTCCATAATAAATCAAAATAATCATAAACTAAACAATTCGAATTACAATGTAAAAATAGATTGAGAACTAAGACCTCTAACGATCGATTGACAGGATCATATTCTCGTTTTTTTTTTGTATTGGAACGCATACTGCATTCATGTATGAATATTTTGACCAAATTATGGTGAAAACAAATCAAACAAAAAATAAATTAAAAAAAAAAACAAAAAATACAAACGAATGAAAAATGAGAAAAACGAAAAAAAACCTAAACAATAGAAGAGGTGAATGAAATTGTGAAGTGAAGAGAACTCTATTTATAGGATCCAAAGAGAATATATTGAGAAAATATTCGATCATACATGATAATATCTTGATATATTTTAGGTTTGTATATATCTATATTCTAACTAATATTAATTTGAATTTTTTTAATGATTTAAATATCAACGTAATCACGCCAAATAAGCAACCTAAGCGACATGTGTCGTAAAAATATTTTCATTAAACCCGTAACGGTAATTTCACGTCTGAAAATGGACGTCATCGCGCCCACGTATGCAAACCGAACGCATCGTCAGCACGACACATTGGCAAACCGAATGGCATAATTCGTAATAATGAAATTTCATTAAACCCGTAAACGTCATTTCAAGTCCCAAACTGAATGTGGTGACGACACCTAAGCCAACTCACTTCCGATTTAATATATAAGATTTGATGTTTAAAGTTTTTTCATGTCGATTAGTAAACCACACAAAAATATAATTAGTTTCTCTTTTATTATATAAAAATGTCATTAATAGTAGTTAATCTAATCAATCAAAAATTATTTTATAAATTTAAATTTTTGGATAGAAATATGAAAAATCATTTAGTATATAAAAATTTTCTTAATACTTTACTTAATATAAAACAGAAAGAGTATAAAAAATAACATATAAAAATAAGACGTGTTTAATGAAACTAGGTCTATGTCAATAAAAACATTTCCAATGTCACTCCATTGTCTTATTTCAAAATGAAATTTCAAATATCACTTTATATTCAAATCTAAAATTGAATAAAAATTGAACTTACTCAACAAATAGAGTAAATTTATTAATAAAATAAAATTCTGAATAACTTTTTTTTCATTAAGAAATCTTATTCATAACTCTAATTTTCTTTACTTTTCGGAGTTATTCTGTTTTCAAATATTATATTGGAGCTCATCTATTCTTTGAATGTCGTTTCTCCTCTGCAGTTTGGGCAAGATTGGTAAGGAATTTATAGGGATCCAATTTCACTTGTCAATGGAACACTCTAATCTCTCTGTTGCTCTCTCGAAGACTAGACAAACAGCAATTGTTCCTTGCCCGTTTGGTATATCAGAGCACTCTGCATCACTTATGGATGGAGCGGATTTTAGTTATTTTAGCTAACTCTTATTAAGCCTCCTCTGTTCGGATTCTTTCTAAACTTCCAAAAAACATTCATGTAAAGGTTTTTTTGTTGCAATATAGTTTTACATTGTAACAAAATATTATATTGGAGCCAAAAGTAGAGTTATATTGGAGATTGATTAATTCGTGACACCTGTTTTGAATGGTTTTGCATATGATAGACTTAGTTGTGTTTGGTTGCAATAGATCTCTGATTCACAATATAACGAGTGGCTGGCAAAATATAATCTCTTCAAATTCATAATTGCTTCCGGCCAGAACAAACATTTACCTAAATTTGACATAGTTAAGGTCCATGTATTTATAAGATTGACCAATTCTGTTAATATATAAACTCATTACAATATATATATATATATATAGTTTTTTTTGGTTGTAAAATAACAGATGATAATATAAAGTGGGCTTTACAACGAAGCAGGCAAAGAAAATGTAGTGGTGGTCGATCACTCTGGTGTATAATTAAAGCGTGTGTGTGGTTCATTTTGCATTATATGTTTTGGTTGCATTATAAACCATAATATTCCCAAGCCAACTGTATCCTTTTCCTTGTCGTCTTCCTCTCTTCCACCGCCAATCTCGCTTACATTCATTTATTTATCTACTCATTTTTTTATGATGATTCTAATTTAGTTTATATATTATATTTATCTAACATTTCGATTTGTTTTTAGATAAATAGAATATTTTCATTGTTTGATTATAGTTAAAAATGGAAGATATGAAAACAACAAGGTGTTATAAATAATATCGTGTATATATATATATATATATTATTTAAAATAGAAGATATGAAAATTATAATTCACTAGATGGTGACATGTGTTAATATGATACATGTCAAACATTTTGAAAATTAGTATTTTTGATAGTTTAATTTTTTATATATCATAAAATAGAAAATTTTGAAAAATTAAATAAGTAAATATAAAATTAGTTTAAAAATGAGAAAACTAATAAATAGATTATAAAAAAGAAAAACATCCGGTAAAAATGTAAAGTGTTAAAAAAAAGAAATAACAATCATATATATTTTATTATATAAATTAGAATACATTTAATATGAATAGGACATGTATCAAATTTAACTTGGATAATGACAACAAATTATCAAATATTCTTAGGAAATTCATCTTTCTTTTACAAATTATTTGTGTATCATAAAATGGAAGATCTGAATAGTTTAATATGTTAATATAAAATTATAAAAAATGAAATAATTATTATAATATATATAAAAAGGAAAACATAATAAAAAATGTCAAATAATTTCAAAAGATTATCTATTTACATCAAAATAAATATATAGAATTTTGAGTTATAACAAACTTTTTAAAACCTTTAGCAAAGTGTCTCCAGTTTTCTTGATAATATGAATTGCTCTCAAATAAATATTATCAACAACAAAGCACATGGTTTTAAAATAAATTTAATTATATGAATCTTAATATCAATTTTATAATCAAAATATTTGTTTTCTCCGCATATTATGCATGCATTTATCTAGTATATATATAATGTGGGACGATAGTGTTTTAGAATTGAAATAATAATAATCTCTTCTACTCACTTCACATTTTTTTCTTCTTCATCCTATTTATATAGGAGATGAATACAATAACACAAACTACCCTTAATAGTCAAGTATATTTAACAAAAATAAGAGATGAAAAATTCCAAATAGATATTTTACAACATTCTTTTTTAAGTATATGTTACTATTAATGAATTGCATATATCCATATTAAAAACAGTCTTATAGAAAAACTTGGGATAAAATTCATGATAAAAAAGTTCACTGACGCACTTTCCCCCTCAAGTTGATGAGTCTTGTTATCTTCATAGATCTTCATTGTTGGAATTATATTATTCTTTCCTAATGTATATCTTGTGCGTTTTATTTGTTGCCTTATTAATAACATTTTCATAGAGAATCAAGTGAGATAAAAACCATGATATGAGAAGAATAATGGAACCATACATATTATATATATTTTTTCAGAAAACATATCTTAGAAAGATGCATTCTGATACTCTGAAAATCCTTTCAAAATATCGTAGTATGAAGTTTCCCTTTGAGAATGCTATTTTTATATTACTTTATAATTGATTCAACAAGCTCATTTTTAATGTGAACAATATCTTTTAGATGTTCCACTTTTATTTAAGTTGACATATCATAAGCAATAAATTTTGACTCGTAATCTCTCCAAAGTACAAACTTCCGGAGGCGAATTCTGCAAAATTATCAACTTGTTGTCGATATATGAGATTCTTTTATTCTCTCCCTCAAGATTAAAAAAACTATACAAGTCTATCAATCTTTAATTGAATCTCATTATAGGATCAACACCATAAAACATCTTGGATTATGTGGTTTACTTTAGATCCTTTTAATATATGAAATGTGATTCAAAAACTCTTTCTTAAGATGATAGCTTAACGTGCCTATTTATTGAACGAATCTCATTTTTAAGTCGATTATATTCATGATTTAATACGATGATATATTAAAGAAATAAAACTAAAATTTTTATTGAGCTTGTTTAACCAAAAATTATGATTAGATCGGAGTCCTTATGATTCAGAAAACATAACCTTACTTTGAATCACAGAGGCATAACCATCAATTACATAAATAATATGTGGATTTAAACAAACTTTAAATAAATTCAACATAAATTAAATGAATTTAACATTAATTATAAATTATGCATAAACTTATGTTTTCAACATAATTTCTCAATGATTTATGAATCAATGTTTAATCGAATGACTTACTCGATTTTATCATTTCTTAAGTAATTAGTAAAATTCATGTGTACTATCGTAAATATCTTTTGTCAACTTTATTGCATGATATAAACATATTCATGCATGTCTCAATTGTAGTTAATCATTAATACCACATTCATTTATAACTTCAGTATTATAAATATCAAGACGAATATTCTTGAATCTACACGAGTTTTTTTGAGACTTCGAACAATGCAAAGCGTTAATAACTATGAACTTATCGCCAAAACACCTGCAAAAACTACACAAAAGCCAATGGAAGATCAAGAATTGCCGATGGAAGACTAGGAATCTAAGAAAACCCGATAACCAACCAAAACACCAAATGTGAATTTTTTGTGTGTGTTAACTTTATCCACTTTGGAGCTTGAATTTGAGACATGCCATAGCATTCCTAGGGTTAGTGCCACTAGACTGAAGAAGCTAAGACCTAATCTAAGTCTTAGAACCTCTAGCACACCCAAATGATCGAACAAAAACCTCACAAAGCCAAGGGCAAAATACAGCTTAACAACTCCAAAAGGATTGCTAAGTCCTAAGGCAAAGAAAAGCTACTTTTGCCTCAAGCTCCAACGCCCGTGGTAAAGAAATCACGTTAATAGACAAACATCACTTTGCATTGAGTATTTTTCATAAATGATCAAAGGAGAAACATATAGATTATCGAATATGACAAAGGGAATGAAAGAGAGAGGAACGCTATTCAAACCATAAAGAAGTGCAGATCGTTTAGAATCTTAAGGATGTCAAGGCAAAATGCCTAGAAACTATTTTCTAAAAGTTGATGTCTCGC
>OVAV01003256.1:0-10084 GCA_900406375.1 Iberis amara
TTTTTAATTTTATAATCAAAATATTATAAAATTCTGCATACTGCGCGTGGTCTGGAACTAAATCTTACTCTGGAGCTGCCTGGTCTGGAACTAAATCTTACTCTGGAGCTGCCTGGGTAGTAAGAAACCATCTAGGAGAAGTCCTTATTCATAGTAGAAGGTCTTTCTCATCTTGTAAGGATAAAAACCAAGCAATGCTTNCAATGAAGGATCTCAATTTCAAGAGAATTGAATTCTCTTTTGATGCAAAAAGCTTACTTAGTGTTGTCAATCGTCCACCGGATTGGCCGTCTCTTCGTTTTGAAGTTACTGAAATTCATCTCCGGCTCTTCAATTTTGAGTCTTGGTTGTGTTCTTTTGAAGCACCTTCTAGGAATCAAGGAGTTACTCTCTTAGCTAAAAGTGTATTAGCCACTGATCATTACCAGTCTTTTGTGCAAGCAGGACCTCCATCTTGGTTGGGTGATGTTTTTAGAGATGAGAGTAATGCTTTTGTCTCCTCTTGATTTTCTCTGTTTCTCATCCTTTTGTTTTTGATTTCTTTTGGAAAAGCTGTACGAGTATTAGTGTGGTTTGGGCTCTGGCTTTTGAGGTCTCTTTTGATGCAGAGTTTCTGCTTGTTTGTATTTAACAATTATTACCATTTAGATGACAAAAAAAAAAAAATTAAAAAGTAATATGTAATGATGATAGTCTTGTGAAATTGGTAAAACATCATATACAGAGGGAGTATTATATTTTCCCAATCTGTTTCATGTTCCCTCCCCTAAAATCGTAAACGTCTTTAATTCATAATCTCCGGTTTCCTTTCTAAAACCCTACGTTTCTCCGGCAGCCGCTGCATCGACCTGCTACTCCCTTCCCCACCTGACTGGTCTACTGATTCCATCGCTCTTTAGGTCTGTGCAAGTTTTGAAATTCTTCAGATCACTTTCTTATCCTATTTTCGATTTTAGTTTTACAATTAAAATTGATTTTTTGTCATAGTTTTTCGGATTATTATAAAGTTGTTGCAAGAGTCTATGATCTCATAAGGATAATTCCGATAGAGAAAACTAGGTTTTGATTCTCCATCTAATCAAACTAAAACACTTGAGGTCAGGAATCAAGTCTTGTTTGACTTCAAGTAACTTTCAAGTATAAAACAAATTAGAAAGCATGGTGAGTTCTGGTTTGTTATGCCTGTCATATGCAGAAGAAAGAGAATTATACCAGATAACACTATGTTTTGCTAGTACATTTGGTAGTTCATTTTCTTGCGTTTCCATGTTGTGATGTTTTGAAGGTTCTTTCAAAGTGATATGTAAAATATTTAACCAATATAGTCTAAACTCTAAACATAACTGCACCTTTTCTTTATATCGTTTTATGTAACCTTAGCAGATTCTGGAAGTTGTATCTCAGTACCTCCCTTTCAACGAATTAGCTTACTTCTAGAATGTCTATCTCATCAGCACTTAATTCACCCACATTTTGTGGAGCCTCGGTTTTTCCTAATGCATTAGCCTGCAGCAGAGAGTTCCCAAGCAGCCTCTCAAGTCCTTTCGACAATTCAAAGATTTGTTGGACTTCACATCCAGTCTCTAGGGATCCCAAGCCAAATGCTACTTGGAGTCTGACCCGAAATGTTTCTCCCGTCCAACGAATCAGGTGTAATGCTATGCAGGGTAATACTAGGGAATTGTTTCAACTTAGAGATGTGATTGAAGGGAAACAATTTGATAGGGAGATGCTAAGTGCTATATTCGATGTTGCACGTGAAATGGAAAAGATAGAAAAGAGCTCTTCTCAAAGTGAAATACTCAAGGGTTATATCATGGCTACACTCTTTTACGAGCCATCTACCCGTACCAGGCTCTCGTTTGAATCTGCTATGAAACGCCTTGGAGGTGAAGTCTTAACTACTGAGAACGCTAGAGAGTTTTCGTCTGCAGCAAAAGGGGAAACACTTGAAGGTATCCATCTCATTGTTGCCATGACCTTTGTAATATGTTAGATTATTTATTCGAAAGTTTGGTGCATTTTCCAGACACTATAAGAACAGTGGAAGGTTATTCAGATATAATCGTGATGCGACATTTTGAAAGCGGTGCTGCTAGAAGAGCTGCAGCTATCGCCAATATACCTGTCATTAATGCAGGCGATGGTCCTGGAGAGCATCCTACTCAGGTGTGTTTTAGTTACTTATATAAACATTACTTGACAACCTTGTTTTTTTTTAATATCTGGTGTTGTTGCTTTTGTGAAGGCTCTCTTAGACGTATATACCATCCAAAGTGAAATTGGAAAATTGGACAGCATCAGTGTAGCCTTGGTTGGAGATCTAGCCAATGGAAGGACAGTCAGGTCGCTTGCATACTTGCTTGCCAAGTTTAAAGACGTGAAGATCTACTTCGTTTCCCCTGAAATTGTTAAAATGAAGGTTACTATTACTAAACTTCTCCCAAGATGGCTTAAGTTTGTTGCTCATCATCTTTTTTTAATGGTAGGATGATATAAAAGATTATTTGACGTCAAATGGGGTGGAATGGGAAGAAAGTTCCGATTTAATGGAAGTAGCATCCAAGTGTGATGTAGTTTACCAAACTCGAATCCAAAGGGAGCGGTTTGGAGAAAGGCTTGACCTTTATGAAGCAGCTCGTGGGAAGTATATCGTAGACAAGGATCTGTTAAGAGTGATGCAGAAAAAAGCTGTTATAATGCATCCTTTACCGAGACTGGATGAAGTGAGTTAATATTAACACATTTTTGTCTCCTTTTATCCTGTTATAAACTGCAAGACAAGCCTTCACTCTGTGTTAATCTACTTGATTAGATCACTGCGGATGTTGATGCTGATCCAAGAGCTGCCTACTTCAGACAAGCAAAAAATGGTTTGTTCATTAGAATGGCTCTTTTGAAGCTACTGCTTGTCGGTTGGTGATCCTTAAACGAAGGGAATCTCAAGCCTGTGACAACAGGAGAAGCATCATCATCAAGTCCAATAGCTCACAATAATAATAATAATATCCGAAGCTGTTTGAGGAAGAGTTGTTGAAACTTTATGAATGAATTCATCTGAACGATTTCTTGTTATCACGAAAATGCCCCTGCTTCTTCCAAATTGGTATTTGGCTTTGAGAGTGAGATTTACATTTCATAATTAGTTGATTAATTAACCAATTGATCATTATTAATAACACATGGCATATTCCGTCTATCCTCTTTTGCCGTATCTCAGTCCCAGCGACAAGCCTTTCGAAGCCAATTTCTCAGATTCACGATAGCAGTTCGTAAGAAACTTTGTGCCCAGGTATCCTCTCTTTCTCAAAAACCCTAACTTCGACTTGTTATGTTCTGNTATTATTAATAACACATGGCATATTCCGTCTATCCTCTTTTGCCGTATCTCAGTCCCAGCGACAAGCCTTTCGAAGCCAATATCTCAGATTCACGATAGCAGTTCGTAAGAAACTTTGTTCCCAGGTATCTCTCTTTCTCAAAAACCCTAACTTCGACTTGTTATGTTCTGTAATTCGATCGTTAAAGCAGAAGCTTCACGAAATTCACATGCTTTTCTCTTTCTTATCTCCCTCCCAGCTGTAGCTCGGGTAAAATTGGAATCAAGTTTAGTTTTAATTAGTTTTGGAGATGATTGGGAATCCGGTAATTCAAGTTCGATCATCACTGATACCATCGGCTTCAATTATTGCTTCTCCCAATGGGCTTCCTTATCTCCCACCGAAACCTAGAAATAGACATCTAGTGGTCAGAGCTTCAGATGGTGAGGGGAAGAATCCGCTCACGGCTGTTTTGGATGTGCCGAGGAATATATGGAAACAGACTTTAAGACCTTTGAGTGATTTTGGGTTTGGTAAGAGAAGTGTTTGGGAAGGTGGTGTTGGTTTGTTTATTGTGTCTGGAGCTACACTTGTTGCTCTTAGCTGGGCTTGGTTACGAGGGTTTCAAATGCGGTCCAAGTTCAGGAAATATCAGACCGTGTTTGAGCTTAGTCAAGCATCTGGCATTTGCACCGGAACACCTGTTCGCATTCGTGGGGTTACAGTCGGTACTATAATCCGTGTGAATCCTTCCTTGAAAAACATTGAAGCTGTTGCTGAGGTATAGTGTTTTTGTGTTTTGATCTGGTTTTAAGAGTTATTGTTTTTTTGAATTAGGTTACTGTCATGTTTTGCAGATTGAAGATGATAAAATTATTATTCCAAAGAATTCACTGGTTGAGGTAAATCAGTCTGGTCTTCTAATGGAAACTTTGATCGACATTACTCCGAGGAACCCGATTCCAAAACCTTCAGTAGGACCTCTGCATCCAGAATGTGGTAAAGAAGGTCTGATTGTGTGTGATAGGCAGAAGATAAAGGGAGAGCAAGGAGTAAGTTTAGATGCATTAGTTGGAATATTCACTCGTATTGGACGTGAAGTAGAGGAGATTGGTGTTGCCAATACGTATTCGCTTGCTGAGAGAGCAACTTCGGTCATTGAGGAAGCAAAACCATTGCTCAGAAAGGTGATATGAGTAATTTTTGTTGGATCTTTTTTACGCTATTCAGAAACAAAATGTATTCTCATGCTTGAGCGTTGGATTTTGATGTAGTGATGTCACAGATTCAAGCCATGGCTGAAGATGCTCAACCTTTGCTCTCAGAGTTTCGTGATAGTGGCTTGCTTAAGGAAGTTGAGTGTCTTACTCGAAGCCTTACCCAAGCTTCTGATGATATGAGGTAATGGCTCTGAGGTATCTCAACTGTATATTATTAAGAAATGCGTCTTATATTACTGACTGGTTCCAGGTCAAATTATCTGCTTTTCAACTATTTTCATTGATATTTCAATAGTTGATCATCTCGCGTTTGCCTTTTGTACTTGTCTTTATACCAAGTTTATGTAGAAGCTTGTTTGCATATATATGCCCTGATTTAGAGATATATGTGATTATGATAATATAATCTTGTTATCAAGAGATTGATACTTTCTCATCTTTTTGTTTTGGGATACATTGCAGAAAAGTTCATTCGTCGATAATGACACCTGAGAATACAGAACTCATTCAGAAGTCAATCCACACTCTGGTTTACACTTTAAAGAACGTCGAGGTAAGCATTATTCATTATATATCAGATATTAAAAGAGATACTATTTTGTTTACAAAAGACTTGGTTTTATGATTGTAGAGCATAAGCTCAGATATTCTGGGATTCACAGGCGATGATGCCACAAGAAAAAACCTTAAACATCTCATTAAATCCCTCAGCAGGCTAATATGATGATGATCAGCCTCCTGAATTTTAAGGTGAAGTTGATTGTGTGTTGTGTTCTTGTTTTTAGATTTTGAAATTGGACAAATTCAGTGTATAAGAAGAAATTATGAATGCGTTTCTACAACAGCATTTAATTTTGGCACGAGAGACGACGATGACGAAAAACGCGTCTCGTTCGTTTGGGTGTAGGGTCCCAAGTAAGGAGAAGACCATCACACTTCATTATTTCGAGGCTATTATTATATTTTTTAAACACTCGAGGGCGTTTTCGTCATTTACATGTCGACGATTCGATCTTTAATTAATTAATTAATTATAAAACAAAGAATTTTTTTTTTATATTGTGGTCAGGGTCAGGACAAGAGCAAGTGCTTACCCTCTTTTTCCGAATTTCAAGACATCTCTTGCAAACACTTAGCAAAATACATATTTTTTTCTTTTTTTTTTAAACTGCTTTTTTTGTTTGCCTTATATGTCGAATAAAAGTTTAAAGCAAAAGGAAAAGAATCGAAGCTAAAAAACGATACTCCATAAATTAACACAAAAAAAGAACGAATTGGTCGGTTTTGTGGGACAAGCGTGAAGGCAGAGAAAAAATCGAGGAAAACAAAAAGAAATAGAGAGAAAAAGCTATTCCAACCATAAATTAATTATTATCGCAAAAAANAAAAAATTTAAAAAATTCGTTGAGTGAATTTAAAAAGAAAGAATTTGTAATTTGAAATGGCTTTATGTTGAAGAGAGTTTTTATTTTTCTTTTCCAAGCCATACCCTTTGTCCTTCATCTTCCTCAACTTTCCTCTTTCTTCAACGTTTCCTTCTTCACACAGAGATCTATTCTTGATTACATTATCTCTGGTTTCTTCATCTTCTTCTTCATGAGGAAAGGGAGAGGCTCTTCCGTCGCTGGACCCGCCCTTCCGGTAACCGCCGGGAATCACATCGGATCTGTGAAGGAGCAGAGGTATAGAGGCGTCAGGAAGAGACCTTGGGGTCGATTCGCGGCGGAGATCCGTGATCCTTTAAAGAAATCGCGTGTTTGGTTAGGTACTTTCGATTCCGCCGAGGAGGCTGCACGCGCCTACGATGCCGCAGCTCGCAACCTCCGTGGTCCTAAAGCCAAGACCAATTTCCCGATCGATTGCTCTCCTTCTTCTCCTCTCCAACCTCTTAACTACCACAATCAGAATATGTCCTCCGCCGCGCCTTTCGCGGCAAATCAGAACCAGATCGATCCGTATATGGACCATCGGTTATACAGCGGCGGAAACTTCCAAGAACAGCAGATAATCAGTCGGCCGGCGAGTAGCAGCATGAGCAGCACCGTCAAATCTTTCAGCGGACCAAGACCGCTGATGGAAGCGGCGTCATCATCCGTGGCTAAGCCGTTACATACGACGAAGAGATATCCGCGGACTCCACCGGTGGCTCCGGAGGATTGTCACAGCGATTGCGATTCTTCATCGTCGGTTATTGACGACGGTGATGACATCGCATCGTCGTCTTCGCGCAGGAAACCGCCGTTTCAATTTGATCTTAATTTTCCGCCGTTGGATGTCGTTGACTTATACGGCGGCGCTGACGATCTCCATTGTACCGATCTACGTCTCTGATTCGTGTGTGGTACCAACAAGATCTGTGATTTACAAGAGTCTCCGATTTTACAGAAGAATTTTTATGCCTTTTTTTTTCATTTTCCTTTGATCTTATATTGAAAGAAAAAAGAGGAAACAGAAAAGAAAACACGATGATTTTATCATCACCACCACAACAAACACTATGACGAATTTGCAAAAAAAAAAAAGAGAGAGAAGAGAGAGAGAGCTTGTGTTAAGATCTGTTACTGTATGAACCAGATCTGGGTTTCAATTAGTATATGTTTTGTTATAAAGATCAACCCTTTGTTACATATAACATTCTAAAGCTGATGATTCTGAATGACCAAATTCCAAAATCTATTAGATTTATCTTCATCATAAAGTATTACTGTGCTTATGGCTTGAAGTTAGTTGCTGCATTTTCACTATACAAACACAACCACACATGCCACAAAGACTTGTTTGTTCTTGTTTCCTGGCTTGATCTTTATAAATTCAAAGTTTCTGTTCAAGAAGATTACTCTGGTAAAAAAGCTTAAATGAAAGAAGGATAGTGATGTTCATTTGCTATCTAATGGAGAAAGTATATTAATTATTTCGAAGAAAGAAGTTGGAATGTGAACAACCTCGAGATGGGCATGGTCAATGGGTGGTGAGTGGTTTGGGGGATCGATAAAGCTAAATGCCTAAAGGCCAAATTTTAGGTTAAAGTTTGCTGGATGAGTTGATGTTGATCTGTAAAATGGTTTTGGGTGGAAGAATTCCTTGTGTGTTTGACCATTTGGTTTCTGGTCGAGTTGTCTCAAATTTGATATCTACTACTTTGCTTCTCTACCACGGATTCAGACATTGAATGTGAATCTTTGGGTTTGAAGTAAAACCAAACTTTTCCACCATATTAGAGTAGGCTTCTTCTGGTGAAGCGTAGAATAATATTACTGCTCTTAGAGCNTTTGATATCTACTACTTTGCTTCTCTACCACGGATTCAGACAGTGAATGTGAATCTTTGGGTTTGAAGTAAAACCAAACTTTTCTACCATATTAGAGTAGGCTTCTTCTGGTGAAGCTTAGAATAATATTACTGCTCTTAGAGCACCTCCATTGGTTAAGAACCAATTAGAAATTCTTAACATTATTTTAATCATATATTTTTAAAAGATTTTAAATTAATTACATATTTGCCACTATTTTTAAAAAAGCAAAGAACAAACCTTTTAAAAATGTCTAAGATATGGTTCTTAAATCTCTCCATTAAGAACTTTCTCTCTCCAAATTTCTTAAAATTTATTATATTTTATTGTTAAGAACTCTTCAAGAGTCATTGATGGAGGTGGTCTTAGAGCATACTCTAGTATAAAAGTTTCTTAAAAGTTTTTTAAGAATTTTTATAATCAAATTAGAGGGTTTAAGAACCAAAGGGTTTTAAAAACTAAAACTCTTTCCATTAGTGAAGAATCTTTTGGTTCTTAATCCAAAATATCCAAAACATAAAAGGAAGAGAAAAATAAAACAAAATAAAAATAAAAATTAAAAGAATCCAATGAATGTTTGATACATAAGGGTATTTTAACTTTTCTAAAATTGCTTAGCTAATAAGTGTTTCTAGTGTATTAACATTTTTTTTTTAATTTTAATCATTTATTAGGGTAAGAAACTTATTAAGAAACTCACTAAATACCTCCAATGGAGGTGGTCTTATAATGTTAAAAGATTCATGACTTGGACCAATCTCAATCCTCAAATGCTTTTCTTTTTGGGTTCATTTTTTTGTCCAAAAGTTAAAACACTGAATTTTATTTTCCAATTTGAGACTGATACATTTTCAAAATTCTTGGAATCAAGATTAATCGACGATAATCCCTTATTATTGTTTCTTGGAGAAGGTTAGGCACGTAACTGTGGAAGGACATGACATAACATAGTTCAACGACATGTCTACGTCTTTAAATTTTCTTACTGAGAATAGTCTCGAACATAATTATTATTGTACCTAGTAACAAAAGTTTCTTGAAATGTTAAATTTTTTTCCCATGGAATTATATTATAAGATAAGAAATCAAAGATAAAAAGATTGAGATAAAGACGAATAAAGATTGAAAATTGTCCCTTTCTCTGTTACAATTCGTCCGGTGTGATTCTTAATTCTGTATACTACGGTTTTTTCGCATTCTAAATTTCAGTTCTTTCTTTTCTCTTTTTTCATGCTCTTTTCCTTTGATACTGATGGATCGTGAGCTTTGGAAATCTTTACAAAATCTAACTCTTGGCTTTGAGAGAATCCTCTTCAATTGAATCCAAAGAGTCAAATTTAGAAGATATTGGACATCAATTGAGTATTGTAGTTCCAGGACTTTATGTGACGCAATAAAAAATGCATGCAATCAATGGCGAAGATTTTAGATGTGATGAGAGTTTAANTTGAGTATTGTAGTTCCAGGACTTTATGTGACGCAATAAAAATGCATGCAATCAATGGCGAAGATTTTAGATGTGATGAGAGTTTAGGATTGGAAGAAGTTATAATTACTCATAAATATAATGGTAGAAGCAAATACATATTTATAGTGAAGATCTTTCCTAAACTATGATAATTACAAATCTACTAATATTTAAATAATAATTACACAATATATTAACATTATTAATATGATATCATATGATATCTTCTAGATGATTCTAGATCATCTTATACGCCCCTTTTATCTCAAGGTATTCATGAAGTGAAAATGGAAACGATGACTTGAGATTAACTAATCATGATATTGGCTAACACATATGAGACTTTTGTCTTGTGCATAAGTCTTGATTGTGCTCTAGTAGATGGATAATAAAGATCTCGCGTGCGTGCTACATCGATAGTGAAAAAGTGGATGAACACTTTTTTTTAAGGGAAAATTTTTGGCAATGCCATAAAAGGTTGCGCACCTTAGGGAAAATGCCACATGGACCGCATCTTTCCCAGCATACCATAAACGTGTGGCATTGGGTGCGAAGCTGAGTTACGGTCCTGCCCCTGCGAGTATTTACAAGCGTGCCACTGCATCTGTTCCCGGTTATTACAAGCGTGCCACTGCATCTAACCGCGAGGATTTGGCGCCAAAAACGGTGTGGGTTGACTGTGGACATGATGGGACAGGCCGTTTCAGGTGTAATTAATAGCATTAATTACTGTACCCATTGGATAATAGCATACTCATACCATAATTAATATGGAGCATAATTTCTT
>OVAV01003257.1:0-10082 GCA_900406375.1 Iberis amara
CAAAGAGAAAGAATCAAACTTTTAACATACCTAGAAGATGAGATTGTGGTTTGTTAGACCCGTTAATGGCAAGGAATAAGATGAGTATTGAGATAGGTAGATGCGACGGTTGTAGCACGGCAGTTATAAGAAAAAGAAGTTTAGGCCATTAAATGCCAGACTAATGGCCAACCTACCATCAAGCTAGGCTAATTCTCGACCATGGTCACTTAGCCTAGTCGGTGGCCAAGTATCTAGCTAGCCCATATCATCTAACTAAGCTAAATATCATTGATAATTTACTGTTGAGACACTAGGTATCTTTTCTACTTCTAAGTGTCAAACCGCTGAACTCATTCAAGTATCTCTAGTAAAGAAACTCCATCTAGTAGGCGGTCTACTCACCACCTCGCTACCCCGCTTAAAAGAACCATGATGCATCGGCCCACATTCTTGTTTTTCTTCTCAATAGCCTTCGCTTAAATCAAACACTGATTCAAGCCATCTTTCTCTTGGCTAAGACCTAGCTGGCGGTATATAAACCGCCAACCTAGACCAAAGCCATCATACTGACACTAAGTGTAGGTTAAGACCTGATTTGTTCTGGGTTAACTCATTTTCCCACCTTTTCTATGTAAGCAACTTTAGACCTAAGTTTTAGAGGGCTTCTTCTTCTCCTAAATATTAGTCGCAACATTTTTTCTTTGTTTTCTAATTTCGTTTAGCTCACTCTTGTAATCTCATAGATTATATAGAATGAAACTCCATTGATAATGCTCTATACGACAATTCTATTTATTCGTTTCCTTTCTTCTTCTTTGTTAAGCATTTGTGAGTAGAACTAGAAGGTTTGGGCATGGTTTAATTAGGATTGCTAGATTTAAATGATTGGGATTTGTTATAATAGCATAGATTCTCATTGACCATGAATGATTAGGAGGTTGTAATGTTATATTAGACTTGCAAAATATAATTTTGATCTAAGAGAATTTCACGCCAGAGATTTGTGTTATGAAATTCCCTAAAGAGCCTTTTCATAAGTTACATGTGCTACAATGAAAGAGAATCTTCTTTACAAACTTAACTTGTACAAAAGGGCATTTACGAATAGGAGAACGTAGCATAAAGAAACTAAAGAAAAACAACATTTTTATTTAAACTTCATCACACAGGTGATGCCATAACATATTGGTAGGTTTTGACTGCTCCTACAACTGCAGCAGCCACAACCACCATTGCCGCAACACTCTCAACAATTGTCTTTCTCCACATTCTTTGCCTTAATGAGGCAAACTTGCTATGAAATTTACTTGCACACGTGGCTGCATTACCCATATCATCATGTGCTTTAGGTTCTCGAGTTTCTGATGTGTTTTCTTTCAAAGCCAATGAAGGTGCAGTCGCTATAAGGTTTGTCTTTGGTATTGTCACATACAAAACTCCCTTTGAGAATTTTGCACGAATTTCATTTCTTCTACAGTTTTTCGCAACTTTCGTTTCTTTTCTGAACATGATTGATTTGGTTTGTTCCACAGGACATGCTCCGGTTATTGTTAGAATACCGTTCTTGCTAATCTGTATTTTAAGATGCTCTTTCTTTAAACCTACACCTCAAGTTCCATTTTTCAGTTACAAATAAATTTTTTTTTCTTAAGTTTAAATATTTGGAATAAAGTCAATTATTTCAATATTTCAGTTGAAAGAGATATATGCATCAGTTAAATGCAGTTTGACAATATATAATATCTATATAAATATTACTTCTCATTTTCTATCATGGAGGAGGTCTAGATTCTTTTTCTTTATGTGCTAGAAAATATGTAATGTTTCTATTAAATATATAGTACTCCATCCACTTTATACTATAATATGTTCATGCCCGGCCTTGAGCCCAAGCATGCCAAGCTTGGGCTTGCGGCCCTAATATGGTTAAATAAAATTTCAGCCACTAAATGTACAGAAGTTTCTTTAGTCTGGTGGTTGGACACAACAATATCTCCCTCGATGTCATGAGTTCGAGCAATGCTTGGCAAAATTTTGGTTTGTTTTTTTTTGACAGCCCCAATTTTTTTTTTAGCTTGTAGCCCAAAAAATTATAGGACCGGGACTGAATATGTTATAAATATTTATTTCTGTTTTAAACTATAAGCTGTTCTCATATTTCTATGCAAATTTTAAAGTTATTTAGTATTTTGTTACTAATAATAAAATGCCCTTTTTATTTATTGGTAGAAGTGTTATTGTATGATGAATGAAATGTTATAAAGAAAAAAATAAAAAGGGTATATTCAAAAACCGGTATTTGAAATAATTTAGGTGAAATGATTTAAATTGAGGTTTTAAATGATTTTATGGAAAATAGAAATATTTATGTGATTTTTTAAAAAATTATTTTTGCATTTCATTTCAATAGAGAATTTCTTTATTATATATTATTACATTTAATCTAACTCTAAAGATTACAAAACAAATACCTATAATTTTGTTAAAAATAATAACATAAGAAAACAAATGATGAAAATTAATCTACCTGGAGGAAGATGTAGCTCAAGAATGTCGATATCTTCCGTTCTCTTCCATCGACAAAAAGGTTCAGTTTTCTCGTGAAATTGTGTGTGGCCACCTTTCATAGTTACAACCATTTCTTTAAGATGTCAAAGAACACAAAAAATAAAAACAAAATATTTCTGATAACCTCTCTCGTTTTTCTAATTTGTTGGGGGGGGGGGAAATGATTGAAGACTTGGTTATTATAGACTTGGTTATAAGGAGTTTCTTAAAGTACTGAATGATTCGTTTATTACACTTAGAGATTTTCTTTATAAAATAACTTTAGTGAATCTTTTGAGTTTATACATATGGTTGTATCTTGTGACATTGGTGTTAACAGATTCTTCTTTTTCTTTTTTTTTTGTTCTTTTTATTTCTCTTATTACTATATTCCTCAACACATAATGTAAGTATCTAATACTTTTTTGTTCCAAAATGTCTCTCGAAGAACTGTCAAATTATAATCGGAAAAAATGCCAAAATATACTTCAACTTTCAAATTAAAACCAAAATAAACCACATCTTTTTACTAAGTCATTATAACTCTAAACTATTTTATGAAAACCATTTAAAACACCATCTGATATCAACTAGGCCAATTCAAATCCGGAGTTGGTCCAATGATAACTTTTCTATTAAACTCCGTTAAATACTATCTTAGACTGCAATTTTTAGATCATAGCTTCATCTTTTCTCCTTCTCCTTAAACAGTAAAAATCTCAGGTGACTCCGACTTTCAGCATCATCATTACCAAATTCACATTTATATATACATGTTTCTTCGAGGTTTCGCGTTCGAAGCCCAGTAAAATTATAGGACCAGGATTCAAATGCTTGCGAGAACTGCTTTATATAATTTCATGAAGTCTTAAAGAATTGAACGTAGTATATATATACTCCCATTTTGAGACAAAGTAACTATTAATTAACCAATGGTTCTTTGAGAATCTGCAGATGATTCCAGATGGTCTTACTAGTCGTCATGAAATGATCAAAAGCATTTTGAGACAAAGTAACTACATTTTAAGAATAATATTAGTTTTCTTAAATATATAATTATTTAATTATAACTACAATATTAACGGTATTATAATTATAATTATATCTAACCATAACCGTATTTAACCATAGTCATTTTAACAGTATGTTAACTAGTTAAAATGTAAGTTAAAAAATTATAACTCTAATGAATAGTCAAATAATTTTAACCGTAACCATGATTGTACCTATATATAACATATATATATATATATATTTTATTTAATTTTAAATTTATTAATCAATAACTAAAGAAAACATGTACAAAAGAATGTTTGGTCAAAATAGAAACTAGAAAGCTAATAAGGCAACTCAGACAATTCAAATGATGGTGTTCACGGAAGCCTCGTTAAAACCTGTTTCTAAAAAACCGAGTGAAATAAAACTACAGTCAGAAAAAAGAGTACAGCTAGTGAACACACAAACCCGCTGAGAAAAGGGAAAAACGATTAAAGGCACAAAACAGAGACGCATGAATGGTGAGTCCATTAGAGATGGTTATGCTACCAACACGTCCAAAGGTTGGCTAGAGGTGAGGTGGATGGGTAGGCAAGACTAGTAAGACGATCAAAAGCAGTCCTCGGGATTTGAGTTTTATTTTGCATGCCAGCCACGTGGCATGTATTTATGCTAGTCTAATCTTATCGTCCACTGAATAAGTTAGCATATACTTCATTCTTTACAAAGTGAGAGGTTAGTGCCCTTTGTTTCATTTTATCAGTGAAACATTAAATTTTTACACATAGATATGTCGCTCAAACATTGTAACAATATAAAATTGGTGGTGTAGATTGTGAAATCTCTAGCTCGTATTAAGTGAGTTTAACCAATGTATCTCGGACGCTATATTAGCCACAGTTCAATATTCAGTTACGATGGAGGAACAAACTACTCCATGTTTCTTTTTAGAAGACCAAGAGATAGGTGTGAACCTAAGATACATTATATACATGCATTTGTAACGATATAGTCATATATATCGCCAAATTCAATATGCATGAGAAAAACCATGTACGTAGCATCATAGATACATATCTTCATGTAGATTTCATTAGTTTTTAAGAATGATATTTGCATAACTTGTGAAGGTCATGTGTGTATTATAATACACCCAACAAATTTATGAAAAATGAAACCGAATACATTTAATTGGTTATTGATAGACTTTGCATTTATAAATCATATGCAACTTTTGTAAGAAAACATAAAAAAATTAATGACAACTATAATTCAATCCTACTAATTTCTTTTCACTTAAATTTCATGTATTCTAAAAATAATAAGCATGCCAACATAAAAATTCATATAACCAAGAAAAATTATAGTAATGGAGAACAAAACAGAGCATATATACAATATAAATAATATTCTAAGAGAGATATGTTGCTAACTCTTTGGATGAAAAAAGAGGAACACGTTTCTAATGGCTCTATCTTCTTCACTTTGAGGAGAGACGAGCATTAAGAATATAAGATTTTTGCATTTCTTTCATTCCAAATGTAGTATAGGATAGTTTCCAGAAGACGCTTCAACGATAGCATTGCAAATGGTGAATGAGCACATAATATAATCTGAATTACTACTGATGCAAGATCATAAGGTAGCTCTCCACATATGTCAAGAAAAGATAGCCAAACATCATCTTCATGAAAGAAAAAAGAAACTCGGTTTATCTTCTCTTTATTAATTAAAAACAAACAATTTCTTAGCAAGAATAGAGTATTTTGTTTGAACTTATTTCTTAAAAAAATAAAAATAATCAGGGAGGTGTGACATCTCATAAAGTAATTATGATACATAAAGAAAACAGAATTATATATTAAAATTGGTAGTACTCATTTTCTTGTCTGAAAAAAGGTAACTTTTTTTATGGATACTTAATTTAGTAGGTGATTTAGGGATCTAATTTTTCTCTCAAATAATAATGAGGTTTATTTTAATTGTGAATTTTCATGTATTTCTACGCTAGTAACTGTTTATTTTTGTGGGAAGATCAATTTTTTTGTAACTGTGATTGTCAATAATGATATAATGATTTGATAATATAACTAATTTTAACTTTTCCTCTCCTCAAAAAGTCACCTTCACAATTTCTTAGGAGTTTATAGGATTGAAGAGCATATTCATGTTGGCGTAATCAAATTAGTGTTTGTAGTTTCGACTTTTAGAAAACAAGGAAAATGTCAAATGGACCAATCATGATAGAATCAAACCTTACTTTTATATTTTTATATGTTTGATTTTCTTCGTGAAAAAACGATGAGTTCATAAACTCAACGAACTCAATGGAGTTTTCAAATACAGACGTAAACTTGAAAATTTTATATCTTTATGCGCCAATTTTTATGATAAAACATAATTATTAACAAGAACTGAATATGGTGGCTCTGATAGCAATTGTTGGAATTTTTTTAATTCTATCACCTTAAACCAATTCAGTTTTAGAAGATTTACAACTTAAGAGGAAGTGCACCTGAAGAATCCATAGCTTCATGATTGATTCGTAATTAGATTTAATCTTCCAAAGCAAATCATTATTGAACTTAAGTTCTTTAGTGATCGAGATCTAGAGAATTTTCTTAATTTTTGACTACGATTATTTTTGGGACCATAACCGTTTGTTTATAGAAAATAATTTCTAGTTTGACCCCTCAACAAATTAGAAATTGCCAAAGGTACTCACACATTAATTTTGTATAACATTTATTCTCATAGCTTTTTTAAGAATAAATTATACTCTAATGCACTTCAAGGAAAGTAATTACAAAACAAAGACTTTGAGTCAATTTTACCCTTCTTGGAGGAAAGGGAAATAATTGGTCTCAGTTATACCTTCGCGTGTGACCCAGTCGACAAGTGTATGCTCGTGTGACTTAAGCTTTACACTCTACCCTTCATTTTCTCTCCTGCTATGTGTCACCTTCTAAATAATTATACAAATTTCTCTCTCCATGTTAGATATTTTTTCTTTTATTATCAGTCTTTGAAACTAATTATTTCATTGTATATATTTTCAAGAAAAATAAAATTATACCAAACTTCATAATTTTTTGTACTCTATAAATAGAAATTTATTTCATTTTATTTGGAAATTGGAAAAAAAATTCTTTATTTTTCTATTATCCTTTAATAAAATTCTTCTCTTAATGTTTGAACATTGTTTTAGTATTATGTGTATACAATGTTAATCCATTTGACAATGTTGATGCATTTTGTTTCTTATAAGTTCAAGTGATTTTGTGTTTTCTTATTGTGAAATAAAATATGTACAACTGGTATCTATCATTTTCCTCGACAGAAAAAAATTGTTAGTTAAAATGTAAACAACTATGAAAATTACAAAATTATATTTTGGTTTCATTTTCTTTGACATTTTTATTAATTTATACCTATATAAATCATTTATATTATTTACTTTTTATTTTATGTTTATGTGATTCATTTATTTTTTGAGAATTTTAGCAGTGTACATTTTAAGAATAATATTATTTTTCTTAAATATATAATTATTTAATTATAACTTCAATATTAACGGTATTATAATTATAATTATATCTAACCATAACCGTATTTAACCATTGTCATTTTAACAGTATGTTAACTGGTTAAAATGTAAGTTAAAAAATTATAACTCTAATGAATAGTTAAATAATTTTAACCGTAACCATGATTGTACCTATATATAACATATATATATTTTATTTAATTTTAAATTTATTAATCAATAACTAAAGAAAATATGTACAAAAGAATGTTTGGTCAAAACAGAAACTAAAAAGCTAATAAGGCAACTCAGACAGTTCAGATGATGGTGTTCATGGAAGCCTCGTTAAAACCTGTTTCTAGAAAACCGAGTGAAATAAAACTACAGTCAGGAAAGAGTACAGCTAGTGAACACACAGACCCGCTGAAAAAAGGGAAAAACGATCAAAGGCACAAAACAGAGACGCATGAATGGTGAGGCCATTAGGGATGGTTATGCCTACCAACGCGTCCAAAGGTTGGCTAGAGGTGAGGTGGATGTGAGGGCGTGCATGGCACCGGCTGTTGCGCTCCTGCCCCACATCTTACTGATTGTTCTTCAACGGAGAGAAGCAAGAGTAGTTGCCCAATCCAGCGTGATGTGCTGATGGAGAAGTGGCATAGCCAAGTCAATCCAGATCATTTAAGAGTAGGGACATGCAAAGAACAAACGGTCCCAAGTTTCATCTGGTTCACCACAAAAGACACACGGTTACACCGTGTTTCGTTAGAAACTAGTTTGTGAATACTCTTCAACATTCTTCGTAAGAAGATGGTTCTAAAACCAAATCCTATATTAAAAATCACTCATGAGAAAACAAAGAGATAAGTAGCTATTTATATAAAACCCTAAGTCTAAAACCCTAACGACTAATAATGCTAATCCTAATCGAAATATGGAAAATAAATAATGAATCAAAACCACAATCATGCACGTGAATGCATGTGACAAATAAAAGAAAGCCAAATCACTTGCTAACTAAGTTATAATAAAAAAAACAAAAGCCACGTAACTTGATAAGTAAGTTACGGCAAGTTACAGTAAAACCAAGTCAAAAGAAGATGCATATGATCCTACGCTGCATCACAGACACACACAACAGACTCAACAAGGAACAGCAAGAAGACAAACTCAAGGAACAAAAACAAACTCGACAACAACCAAACAAAAGATAAAAACCTATCGGCTAGACTCAAAACAAAGACTCTAACACAACAATAAGACTCAGCAAAGAACAAAGACAAAAGAGACAAACAAAACAGACTCGACACAAAGAACAAGAAAATAAAAAATGCTATTTTTTATTTTTTTATTTTAGGCTTTTACAAAAACATGAATAAACAAAACAAATGTGCAATTTTTTTTTTGTTTTCTATGAATGAATAAAATGAAAATATAACAGAAACATCAATCAAATATGCATAAAAAAACAAAAGCAAAGATAGTTTCAAAACAGTTTTGAAAGACAAAGATGAAGAACTCCCTGTTTTGATAGATTTACTCAAAGTGGCTCTGATACCACTTGATGCAATCTTCCCTAGGAAAGAACACACCTTGAGTTATATATAAATGAATAGAAGGTGAGATGGCAGGCGGAATGAAGTAGATGATGGATTTTGGACGGTTTGAGAGTGACGATGGATTGAATTGGAACCACAAGAGATGTGAAAGTCTCCTGATACACCAAGCCTTAGGATATTACACACCTAAGGGAGTTGAAGGATATGACACACCTACAACATGAGTTGCCTTTGAGAAGAATGCTCAAACTTTATAAAATGAAAACTAGGTTTTTAGGTTAACATTACTAGCATATAAATACTAAAAAAACAAGGAAAAATAGAAAAGAAAAGCATAAGGGACATGGGTCTAGGTCCATTTGGCGAAATGGGCTTTAAAATTTGGGCTTTGATTTTCTTTCTTGGTTTAGACTTGAATTCAACCCATTCTTCCCTTGTGAATCAAAACTTGATATGCCTAAGTTCTTTGATTTCTCTTTTAGGTGATGTTGTACTGCAAATTGCCTCATTAAAAACCAAACTTGAAAAACCCATTGGGATAAAACCAATTTTGGGAAAAAGAGTACAACTTGAATTACCTCTAAAAGAGTAAATCGCAAAGCTTTCAGATTTGTTGAAAAATGTCTTCATCTTCATGAATGTTGGAGTTGGTGATGCTTTTTTTTCTTCTAACTCTTTCTTTAGACTCCTTCTCAGCTACAAATCCTTCTTCAAGATCAGCTACTAGTAAATCCATTGTTCTTTCTTCAGCCCCTTGTTTAGAGATCCTCAAGATTACATCAAGTGTGGTCTTGGTCGCATCATCAAATGGCTTAACTCTACTATAGGTCGAGTGCCTTAGCCGAGTGCATTTTTGGCCGAATGTCTTGGTTTCTTGACTTGGACAATACCTGAGTACGTTGTCCAAGTCATACCCAAACTGGTTTCGGTAGTGCTTGACTATGGCAACAACCAAGTAGCTTGTTCAAGTCAACACCTCTCCTCCTTTAGCTCATCCTTAATGTTCCAATTGCTTTCTAAGTACCTGAATTAACTCCGAAATGCAACATGTATGCAATACTCATGCAAAAATATCATAAACATGCAAAGTTACTTAGAAAGACCATGAATGCAACACACTGATGACATAACATAAGTAAAATGATGATAAATGAATGCTTAAAACATGTAAATTACAAATATATTACTGATAGTAAGATTTTTACGTGTCAATTGCCTATCCACGTTATCATGCCATTGTAGTATAGATAGGTGTTAATCCAAATGGGTGTGATGCTAAGCACTCTAGATGCAATTGAAACTACTAATCCAAGCCAAATAAAAAGATGGATTTTTATCTAAAGGTCCGAAACTAACAGAACATGCAGGAAGTAACGCAATAACGCAGGAAATAGGTACCAACATGCATTAGCAAATACTAAGTGTAAACAACAGGTGAAACGTAAGCAGGAAAGTAAAATGGGTAAAAATGC
>OVAV01003260.1:0-10080 GCA_900406375.1 Iberis amara
GGGGATGAGAGACTTATTGGCTAAGGGCTACGCGGAATTATCGGTAAGGGTGATAAAACCAATGTGTGGAGTGATAACTGGGTGACCGGGGTTCACCCACATCCACCGAAACCACTCATTCATGGTTTTCTCCCCGAATTGAAGGTGGCTGATTTATTACATGACAATGGAACAACATGGAGATCACCTATTCTGAATCACCTTTTCCATCCAACTGATAAAGCTAGAATCCTCAGTCTTAAACCATCGCGGTCTATAGAGGACGGCTTTTGCTGGCATTTTTACAAAAACCAGACAATACACAGTTAAGTTCGGTTATGACCAACTTGCGTCTATTCTTGCTGATGAATTATAATTCTTTACACAATTACCATCTCCGAACCGACTTAAGGAACAAATGTGACATCTCAACGCAACAACTAAGTTGAATCATTTTATGTGGTAGGTCTTGAAAGGAGCTTTAGCGCTGAATGCCCAACTTGCTCACCGTCACATTTATGTGGACACATTGTGTATTCAAATTCTACAGATCTCCTTAATATGATGAACAATCCATCTGATTTTCCATCATTTACTTCAAAATTAACAGACTTGATCAAGTATAAGACATCATATCTAGATTTTCGTCTTTTTTACTACCCCAGACAATCTAATACGGGTACATATTCACTAGCCCGTGCAGCGCGAAAACGGAAAAAGCTTTTTTCTCTATGCAGTACAACGGTGCCGAACTAGATAACTCGAAGATATGAATCTCTCTTTCAAGCTTTGTAGTTGTTTATTTTTCTTATTTGTAGTTTGGGAACAAAAAAACCAAATAAAAATAAATAAAAAAATTGATATACTTAGGAATTTATCTTGTTGAACTTAAATTCATCATCATCATAACAAACTTAACACTAGAAAAAAAAAACATATTATAAGTTCACTTAAGAGTTAATGAAATACATAGCTTGTGCTTTTTTTATAAGAGAAAATGGCTTTTTTGTCATATATCCATGATTCTAAGTATAAACATTTGTCTTGTATTTTGGTTCCTAGAGTTCCTATCAGTTCCGTCGGTTCGGTTTGATTCCGAACAAATATCCATGGATCTTGGAAAGAAGAACCATTCAGATAATTAAAGGGGAACCATACCCGAACCGAATCTGTTTTTTCGTTTCGGTTTGGTTTGGTTCCGGATATTTTGCCCACCCCTAGATAAAGACGGTATTTCCAATTTAGAGACGGTGTTTTGTTGATGGTTTATGGAATAAAGAGGATCTCTTTTGTGGTATAGGGGTTGCACAATCTTATGCAGGAGAATTGGAAATCTCTGGGACTCGAGGGTTACATCTATGCTTATCGCCATTGCATGCTGAACTCCTAAGCTTCTTATGGGCTTTAAAATGCTTGTATACTTTTATCCAAAAAAAAAAAAAAAAATGCTTGTATACAATGAATCGTGTATGTAACATTTTATTCACGGATTCTTCAGATCTCCTTAATATGATGAACAATCCATTTGATTGGCCATCATTTGCCTCAAAATTAACAGACTTGAACAAGTACAAGACAACACATCCAAATTTCATCTTCTTTACTACCTCAGACAATCTAATACGGGTACAGATTCACTAGCCAGTGCAGCGCGAAAACGAAAAAAACTTTTCTCTTCTCTCTATGCGGTACAACGGTGCCGACCTGGATAACTCGAAGATATGGGTCTCTCTTTCAAGCTTTGTAGTTGTTTATTTTTCTTATTTGTAGTTTGGGAACAAAAAAACCAAAAAGAAAATAAAAAATTGATATACTTAGGAATTTATCTTGTTGAACTTAAATTCATCATCGTCATAACAAACTTAACACTAGAAGGAAAAAAACATATTATAAAAAGATAATTTCACTTAAGAGTTGATAAAACACATAGCTTGTGCTTGAATGTAATAAGAGTCTCTATACTTCTTCCCACTTCCTACATGAATCCCATTTTCAATCCATTCATTTCTATGAATCCAAGCTTCTCTTCCAAAATCCAAAACTCCCAAAATCTGTCTCAAAGATTTTCAGTATTATAACAAATATCTCAATTCTCAAACATAAACTCTAATGAAAAAAAACAAAAACAAAGAATTGAAAATTGTAACTTACAGCTCCTCCTTTCCAAGATACAAATGTTGGATCCATTCTTGGTTGTATAACTTCTACAGTGTCAATAGCTTCTGTTGGAGGTATTGCGTGAAGAACTCTACAAACAACGCATATCAAGTTACGAAATTTCGGTTTTTTGGATCTTAGAAAAAGGTAAAAAAATGTTTACCTTTCTTCTACTGCTGAGACTAGACCTTTAGTTAAACCAACACCACCAACTAATTGTATGCTAGAGAATAGCTTTCGTTGAAGATCTATGCGTCCTGAAATCGAAAAAGATTTTGTTAGATTTCGCCTTGCCTTTGTAATGGTGATTCGGAAGATGTACCAGCAGAGAGAATGCTGCTTGTAATGGCTTCAGCGAGACCGATCTTCTCTTCTTTCTTAGGTTTTGTAGGGGAAACTGCGAAACTATCCCAAACTGGTAATCCCATATTACCACCACCTGCAAAATCCATGTTCCATGTTTCTTCTAACATATTCTCATGGTCCTGAAACCTAAAAAGGAATATGTAAAATGTTAAAAAACCGAGTAGCTTTCCGGTAGGGGTGGGGTAAATAGGAATCCGGGACGGGAATTTGGGAACAAAAATATATGTCCCATTTTTAGTTTCGAAATGGGAACGGGAGTAACAACCGCAAAGACCGAAACAATTATTTGTGTTTTAAACAACATTAAGTCTCGTGTCTCCTTGTAGAATTAGGAAGGACGAATTTTTTTTTCTGCCGTTTTTCTTTGAATCACAATAAATTAGGTTATAATTGTTAATAATATCTAATTAGGTTTATTTTATATAGATTGTAATCTTAATTAATAGTTAAACTATAAACCTTTGAAAGATAATAAATTAGTATATTTATATCATATATATGTTTGATATAATTATTATATATATATATATATATAATTTTGTATATTTGTCCCCAACGGGACGTTGGGAAATGAAAAAGTGTCCCATATGGGAAAATATATTTTTATGGGAAGGGAATAACAGAACGGGTTCGGGACGAGACGTAACGGGAATTGTGCCCACCCCTACTTTCCGGTTCAAAGAAGAAGAAGAAAAGTGACTAACCATGTACGTGGTGGTGGGGGAAACACTTCAGGGACTAGAAGGTTAGGATAAAACAAACCCATCGGTGGAACCTGGAACAACCGAAAGGAAAGATTTTCGAAGATCAGAAACGTAATAGAGCTTTAACAGAGTAATGAATTGATTGTGTTCTATGTTTACATTAAGTGAAGTAAGATTTGTCTTGTGAGGAACAGCAGGTATGCCGTCCTCGTAAGAATGAACCGTCGCAACTGTTTCAAGTTCTCCTTCCTGCGTACCAAAAGAGTATTCAATATCGAGATAATTAAACAACGAAGATGATCCAGACTTACCTTAATATCACAATATGACTCTTTAAGTTGATTAACCATCAGCATATCAATCGGCTTTGCTAAAACGTCTTTGCGAATTTGTGGCCACTTTTGATGATGCTTCTGAATCCATAAAAGGCATCTACATATATCCTGAATATTTTATATGTAGATGAAGAGATTTTAGTATTGATGCAATGTAACTAGAAAAGAGAAATGATAAAATCTAATCCTTACATCTCCTCCGAAAGGTAAAATCTTTTCAGTATTTGGCAATGAGACTCCGTCCTACAAGAACAAGCATCAAACAGTTATAATAGCAGAGAAATGTCGCCTCAGCTTTTCTTTGTTATGTTCTGCTAATACCTCAATACAAACTACTGTACTTGTCTGTGCTCCCAAATTCACAATACAAGCTGTTGACAAACCATTCCCGAAAATGGCAGATAGACCTTCTTGGTGGATCACTGCTGAGCTAAACCGTAGGTCTCGCAACACAATAGTTAGCATTTCCTTTATTTCTGATATACATCATGAAGCCAGATCAGAATACTAATTCACATCAACAAACAGATCATTTTGGGACTTAAAGAAAGGCTGCAATGAGCATAACAAGATTACCGCGACTGTCAAATGTTCCTGGGACAACAAGAACAGCAGAATACACGCTTCTCTCACTGTGACTTATGTTAAGTTTATCTAATAAAACCCAGTCCCAAATAGCGGTTAAGTCCTCACAAACCTGACAAGTAGAAGAATCAACTACGTAACCAGCAAACGAGAAACGAAATATTGGAACTATAAATATACCTGTTGTGCTGAATAATGTGGAGAAACGTTGAAGTGGCCTCTACGAATAGGACAGTGTATGCAATATGGCTCTTTTGAAGATATTTTCATAGCTTCTTCACCAAAAATTATATCCCTGTATTTTCGCTTAGTCTCACTAGTATCTTTAGAGTCAGCAACATCACGAGCATCTCCAGTTGCACTAGCCTCACTTCTATCAGCAACTTTTTCTGCAACAATTGGTGTACATAAGAAACATAAACATTGACACCAAGCATGTATACGTTCATATACTGTATATAGTGTATGAGGCATGAATCTCTATATGGTATACACAGGTTCAATTGATAAAGAAGAATCCATTACTATGTACTACTTCCTTTAAGGTCCTAATAAGGTCCAACAAAGCAAAATTCATGCTTGTCAAGCGAGTAAGATGCGAAGGAGAACTGCAGTTGAAGAAGAAAGAATTAGAATGAAACCTGATGTGGCAGTAGCAAGCGAACTAGGTTCGTCCTCATACACATTAGTCCATGTAAAGATTGTATCTTTCTTTCTAGTACTTGATTGATTGTAACTATCAATCCTACCCATTTGCATATACTTTCACAAGTTCATAAACCAAAAGAGTAAGAATAATCAGATCAAAACCTCGTTGAGATAAATAACACCGAACTATTTGCAGCAGCATTCAAGCAACAACTTATCATCAGCAAAGTTTTTCAACTTACATTGCGAGGTGGTGCAGAGCCATAAGAAGAACTCTCATCCAAGTAAGGTATCTTCAACAACGATGCGGTCTTTCAACAAAAACAAAAGAAGAAATTCAACACCAAGAGATAGTTTTAGTGAAAGAGCAAGATACATAGTTTTACTTACAGTATTATAAGCTTTCTCACGGTCAACATGTTGACTAGTAGTGACCTGAGTGTTAAGCATCTGAAATTTGATAAAAAAGTCACACACAAAGGAACAAAATCTACACAAGTGAAGTAACCAAACTCTTATAGAATCATTAGAAAAACCTGATCAAGAACATTTGGTTTCCCAGATTGTGTAGTGTGTCTAGCAATACAATGAGGGATATTGAATGGTGTATCTTGCTTAGCTAATCCTATTCTTACATTTGCAGATCCTAATTCAAAACCAAAGAAACAATGAGATTGAGAAATTCAAGTTCTGTAAACCCTAGAATTTTATAGTCTTCACCTGGATTGATGATAACGAGATTTGAACCTCGTTCAGATACAAGCTGAGATGGAACAACAGATTTTAAGTAATCCTGCGAATAGAATCCAACAGACAAATTTGTAGTCAGTGAATCGGATTCGGAGCTTTTAGGGAAATTACGGTACACCGGAAAGAGAAGAAGATACCATTTCACGGCGAAGGAAGAGATGATTTTAGCTGATGCAATTGTTTTTACGATATGTATCATTCGATAAAATATATAAATATAGTTTTTTAAAAAAATTCAGCTTAAATTTTTATTAGTTTTACTGAGCAAATTTTCTACAAAAATATTACTATAAAACTAAATCCAAGTTATTGTAATCTAAAATTTAAGCTCCAAAAACTAAAATCATGAACATAAAATAATAAATTTAAATTTTATAAATTAAATGTTACAGTTTGATATATATATATATATATATATAGTATTTATAATACTTTTTAGAAACAAATTTATAATATTTTCTTAAAAAAGTTAATGATAATATTTTTAGAACTAAATAAATTATTATATTGACAGTAAGATATTTTGCATATTTTAATCTTAATTGTTTGGTCTTATTATTTTACTGTCATGTTTACCCCCATTAGTTTATGAGGAATTCCTTCAAATACCATCAAAAGAAGTTCAAATTTCAAAAATACCACACACTCCCAAAAGTTCTAAAAATACCATACACTCCTAAATATTCCAAAAATACCACAAACATAAAAGGTGAATTTTAAGGGTTTAAAATTTAAAATTTTGGGTTTGGGTTCCCTAAATAGAGTTTAGGGTTTAGTTTTAAAGGGGATAGGGTTTGGTTTTGGAGTTTTTGAATTTAAATTTGAAGTTTTAAAGATATTTCAAATTTTGTGGTATTTTTGAAATTTTTGGGAGTGGGTGGTATTTTTGGAATATATTTAGTTTTTGGTGGTATTTTTGAGAATTTCCCTTAGTTTATTTATGACAAAATTTTTACTCAAAAATTATATTTTAAAAATTTGGAGATAACATTACTTGTTATATTTTCAATTCCGAAATGAAATTTTTTTTAAAAATGCAATTATTCCATATATAGAATAATAACATTATTATATTTTTGAGTTGAATATAAAGTGAAATAAAACCCAATTCTAAAATAAGATAATTCATTCTAAAGTTAAGCTTAGAATTTTAGATTGGAGATGATCTAAAAGAACTTTAATCAAAGAAGAAAACATAGGGAGATGATAAAAGCTTCAACAAATCAAAATTCCATATCCTCAATAAAGTCAACTCAAATTAAAATGATAAAATCATAAAATGACCTAATCTAATAATCCTACAACATAAAGAAATAAAAGATTTTTTGTCTGAAAAAAAACCCAAAGGTATTGGCTTTGTGGCAACATAACAAGAAAAAGTAATAGTTTTTGTCACTAAGCAGCTTTAGGCTTAGGATTAGGAGTTCTCTTCTTCAAACTCTTCTTAGAAGATGATGAGTTCTTCATTCCAATAAAGAAGACCAATGCTCCTAAAAGAGCAACACTCTACAAATAACAAAAATGAGATTCTTTAATCGAATCATTGTCTATTGTCATGGCTTTGTAAAGTTGAAGAAAAAAGTTTATGAACAAACCTGTAAGAACTCTGTAAGTAGAAGAGAAAAGTGATGATCTTGAGGTCCATAATTGTAGAAATCATACAAAATAGGACTAATAACCACCAAGTAAAAAGCCTGAAAACAAAAACACACAAATTGAAGATTCTTAACAAATTGCTACTTTTTAAAACTGTTGCTTAGGGATGGGCATTTAAACCGAACCGAACCGAATTTAGTTCGGTTATTTTGGCTCAATTTGGCAATTTTTTTTATTTTAGTTCGGTTAGGTTCGGTAACAATTTTATATTATACTAAATTAACCGAACTGAACCGAACTTGCAAAAAAATAACCGAACAAACCGAAATTAACATAATAAACTGAAAATAACCAAAAAACCAAACCGAACTTTTCGGTTCAATTGGGCTAAAAAAAAGAAAACCAAATAAACCGAATGCTCACCCTAACGTTGCTTGTAAGGTACGCGCCGAAGATGTTTCCGATAACAAAGAGTTCAACAACTTTTATTTATTTATTTTAGTTTGGTTGTCGGTTCGGTTCGGCAACAATTTTATTTTATACTAAATTAACCGAACCGAACTTGCAAAAATAAAACCAACAAACTGAAATTAACCGAATACACCGAAAATAAACAAAAAATTAACCAAAATTAAGATTTTCGAACCAATAAAACCGAACTTCCAAAACGAAAAAACCGAACCTAACAAACCGAATGCCAAGCCGAACTTTTGTTCTGTTCAATTCGACCAAAAAAAAACCGAAAAACCAAAAACCGAACTATTGCTTGTAAGAAACAAGAAGAAGACTAACCAGAAGGTATGCGCCAAAGAGGTTTCCGACAACAAAGAGTAAGCCTCCAACTCCTTTCAAAGCAACAATGGTAGAAACAACTTGTTTCACCTATAAAAATACATTCTCAAACATCAAAAATGGACACATATCGAATCGAGAGAGTTCAATGGACAAATACAGTATAAATAAGTTCATTAAATTACCTCTATTTTGGGTAAAGTTACTCCTAATCTAGAAGATAAATGTGCTTTAGCAATATCAAGCTTTGGAGCTAACTCTTTAGCTGCTGGACCACCATCTACTCCAAAGTCATTGAACCTATTAAAAACCCCAAATCATTGAACATTTAATCAGCTTCTTTAAACCAGATTCTGATTTATCTAGAATGAGTGAAAACAGAATTATATCAAAAGTCTATACATTTTCATTGAAGTAAAATTATATACATTTTGTTATCTTTTAGAGTAGGAACTGAAATTTCAAGGGTTAATACAGAATACAAATGTTGACATTTGTTTTTGCAATACAAAAACATTAATTATGGAATGTAGAAGAAGAAAAAAATATATAAAACAAAACACATGAGATGAGATTTTTTTTTTTTTAAATAACAATTATTTGGAGTCAACATAATATTTATTGTAAATTTTTATTACCAATATTTACATATATCAATGAAATTTTATTATTAAAAATTTATAAATTGGGAGTCCATTAAATTTACAAACAAATCACAAAACTAATTAACGAATCCAAATCTTTTCGACTCAAAAATGCAGAATGAAGAGAGTATAATACTAATGAAAACACACAAATTATAAACAAAAAAAAAAAATTCAAACTTTACATTATTACAACATATCCAGAAATCCCCAAAAATCAAATCAAAGCTCAAGAGATTTAGATTTAGCTAACCCTAAAAAAAAAATTTAAAACTAAATTAAAAGAGACTACAATACAAAGCATCTCAATGACTCAATTCCAGATTAGATCTATCATAAAGCAATTACCTTTAAGTAAAATCAAAACTCTAATCGGCAAACTACAAACCCAAATCAAGAGAACAGATCGAGAAAAAAAAAAAAAAAACTCACATTTGCCAAGCAGAGAGGATGAACAGAGAAGCGAAGAGAACTCTTCCAAGAAACGAGAAGAAACCCATCTCTCTTTTTTGATCAATTTTAGGTCGTAATCGTTAGATTTGTCGATCAAACGAGAGAGAGAGAATCTAGTTCGACGAGGAGACAAAGTTTGGTTTTTTTTTTATCTTGTTTGGTTGGGTTTATATTTAATATTCTCTCAACTAAAAAAAATGCACTTCACGATCTATTTATTTATAGATTTGTCGTCCACTTTGTGTTTTTAATATTGATTCGACAAAAGAACCATAAAAATCATTAAATCTTACTATTAACTTTGGAAACTACAATTATTGTTTTTGACTTGTAAGATTAGATCTGGCTGTATTTATAATTGTATTTATAAGCATATAATTCGAGGAGTTTGCATTTGTACATAAGCTTTAACTATTCAATTTAATACTTTAACAAAACAAAAAAGAAGTATAGCAACTTTGTATTTTTTGTTTTTTGTTTTCAGATAAAGAAACGAATATTTTTCTTTTGTCATCTAATCTAGTGGTCTTATCATTCACTCAAATCTTTTACTATTCATATATTTTTAGTATTCATTTTTTCACATTTGAATAATTATCATTTCGTAACAAAAAATATTATAAAAACAATATTTTAGCAAATTATAAAAAAATAAAAAATATCTTCATGGAAATTTGGTATATTTAATACTTTCTCTGTTTTTAATTGTAAGATGTTTTGAGATTTCACACATATTATTAAAAAAACACAATTATTGTTACTAATAAATACATTGTTTTCTTAAATATACAATGTTCTATGATTTTAAACCAATAATATTTAATTAAATTTAAAAATTCTCAATTAATGTACTTTAAAATTTGTAATTTGCATTTAAAACTACATTGAAATGTGAAAAATTATCTAATTAAAATAATTTTTTTTTAAAACATCCTATATATAAAAACAGAGGGAGTATATAAAAAATAATAATTATATAAAACACATTATTTTTAAATTTATGAGTTATGAAAAACAATATAAATTATCCTTTTTTTTTGTCGTCTAATCGATTAAAATCAACAAGAGTTA
>OVAV01003261.1:0-10079 GCA_900406375.1 Iberis amara
GGCTTTTATGGGCCCTTTTACTGTCTATAATCTAGTTAGAGTTTAACCTTGGTCATACTTCTATGATTTACCATTTTCGTATAGTCAATTGCTATTTCTTCGATTATATAATTCGAGGCGTCTTGGAGGTAAGAGTTTAGTAGTTAAGCGTTATTTGGTTCAATATTATAATTCACCACTATATCTTGTTTAAGAATACTTATATTTATAAATAGTTTCAATGTCGAATGGTATAACAATTTATCCTGTCTAGACTACAAAGAACCAAACCTTGGACTATTCCATGAGACTTGAAAGTATAATATTTTTAAAGCTTTAAGCATATTTGTAATTCACAGAGAAAAATATTTTCAATGATTACAAATAATTGCAAAACATTTAATTTTGGTGAATCAAAACAAACTTTATTGAAGTGTAATGCTCACACATTGCATAAACATAAATCAAAATAAGAATTATGTATTTTACCAAAAGGATATATAAAATGATACGGTAGCTCTCTAGCAGCCAGCAACGTGCGTTCCACTCACATTAAAGATTTGAAGTCCATGTTAGACTAGGCTACGTTTTTTTTTTTTTTTTAAATTGTAATTTTCTTCCATTAATAAATATAATAAATTTCGTTAGCTGACAGAGCTCAATTTCTAAAAACAATATGCAAGTCCTATGACAAGGATCATGATAGATGTGCTCGTTTCCTATATAAATTCTTTAAAATATTTCCAAGTAATTTTCTGGTAGTTGTAAACTCTATGTCATATCTGAATTGTTTAATATGTATATGAATCTGAAAAGGATAAATCTATACAATGTTAGGACAAGAATCTAAGAAAAAATGAAATAAAATAGACGGAATCAAACCATCGAAAACAAAGATATTCATATATATAAATATTTTATGCTAAAGGTTGGGTTTATTTATTACATTAAGGGAAAATGATAATTATATTGATAGGTATATATAAGAGAGTTATATAAATACATTAGAGTGGTATATAGAGAAAGAGTATATATGGTAATTACGAGAAAGTGATTGTAGGGAAGTAGTATTTTTCCAATACGTTTTCTCGAGATGGATTATTTTGTATGAATTCAATCTTAATATACATTCGGAGAAAGAAGCTTGGTAAACATGTCTGTTAACTGGTCACTGTCAGTGACATGTGATACTCAGAGTTCTCCAAATTGGACATGTTGACAAACGAAGTGGTATTCTAGATTTAGGTGTTTCATTCGAGAATAAAATACGGGATTTGCGCTTAGGTAGATAGCTCATTTGTCGTAAAAGATGGTCGGAGTGTGGGTGATATCAAGGTCGAGTTCTCAGAGGAGTAAACGTATCAAATAGATCTCATGAGTAGTTGAGGCGATACTTTATCTTAGCGGATGTACAAGCGACGCCCCCTTATTTTTTAGAAGACCAAGCTACATGACGACCACTGAAATAGACGATGTAGATGCCCGTAGATATGTAGTCATTGTTGTTTTCAGCCCAATATGCGTTGGTGGAGGCATGGAGCGTAGGCGAGACGCGAGTTCGTGGCTGAGTAATATATCTCGCGTGTAGTTGTACCAACAAAGTACTAGTGTATCTTTTATGCAACAAGCCAGTAGTCGGTGGTCGGTTTGTGCATGAATTATGGTTGCTTATTGACTGAGTATGAGATATCCGAGTACAGTGTAGTAAATATGTAATATAGCACGATTGCGTTAGTAATAAGTCATGTTTGTCTCTACGTATCTTGATCCTTAAGAAGTAAGCAAGGTTGCACATATCCTTAAGTGAGGACCATGATGATATAATGCAGTGATGACAAATTGACAATAAGGTCATCAACATAAACTAACATATAAAGAAGAAATATATCATGATAGTAGACAAATAATAATGCATCGGCTTGGGAATTGGTAAAGTTGTATGAGAAAGGAACTTGTGTAACTCATTATACCACACCTGAAAAGCTTGATGAAAGCCATAACTGGCTTTGTTGAGATTTCATACAACAATTTGGTTGTCGGAGTCTTGAAAATCAGGAGGTTGAGCCATGAAGACTTTGTCATGTAGCTTATATCGAGTTGTCATAATGGCCATTAATGCGTAGCTATTGTACTTATGATTGTGCATATGGTTTCATGGTTTGACCACCTGGATAAAAGTATCTTGGAAATCCATCCCTAACCTTTGGTGGTAACTTTTAGCGACTAAGGGCACTTTGAATATTTCAACTGTCACTTGTCAACCTTTTGATCGCGACATCCGGCGATGTTAGCAACTTTTTTAATGTTGGACTAGGTCCTTGGTGTGAATACGCTTTTGGGAGTCTATTTCTTTTTTTTTTTTAACGTTAAATAGCTTTATTAATCAGTAACTGTTTACAATGTATGTCTGATAAACTTGATTTAGGACATACAGTAAAAACAGAACAAAGAGTTCTAGTATGTAATGCAAATTTAGCTAACATATCTGCACAGAGATTAGCAGTGCGTTGTTGAAACATAAACAAGCAAGAGTGAAACTGACTACACCAATTAGCAATGGAAGCTTTATAGCCAAAAATTTTGAAATTGGTTTTAAGTCCTTGCAGGGAATCCATGAGTAACTTATTATCGCCAGCAAAAACTATGTCACGATGACCTAGACTCCAGCACAGTTGGATCACACATAATAAACCATATGCTTCACACTCAATGATAGTTGATCGTTAGTGGTTGTGAGTGGACCTCCATGAATGAACAAACCTTCCGAGTTACGCAGAATAAACCCACATCGCATAAGATCAGATTCCTTTCAAACCGAGACGTCAAAATTGCACATAAGCAAATCACCCTGAGGACGGAACCAAACCAATTCTTTATGAAAGCCCATTGGTTGCAGCGGTGTAGAAAGTGTAGTGACTTGATTAGCCGGATTAGTAGTACAGTGCTGGTTGGTGAGAAACTGCATCCATTCCACCGTATCTTTATGAGTCATTTCCTCCAGCAAAAGTAAAGATTGATCTTCATTATGGAATAACAGAGTATTTCTTGACTTCCATAATCTCCATAAGAGAAAAAATAGTAAAATTGAGAATAATCAGATGAAGGAAGGGCTTGTACAGCAGTGAATAACCACTGAAGTAAACCAGAGATACTTAAAAGTACACTCGGAGGAATTAAACAACAGCGAATTCGACGCCAAGCAGCCTTAGCATAAGAACATGTAAATAACAAATGCAAAGTAGACTATGAAAATGTACAGCATCAGGGGCACATGAGATCGACTGGAATATGCCTTCGATGGAGATTAACTTTTGATGCAATAGCGCCATAAGAAATAGACCAGATGAAATGGATAAGTTTAGAAGGTAAGCGTAAACGCCAAATCTGTGAAGCTAAGGATGGGAAGGAAGACAAAGGGGTATGCAGCTTGGGTGTGATCATCGATAGTGCAAAACGGCAACCACTCTTGACAGAGTAACTACCCGATGGTGTATAGTCCCAAACAATTGAATCCAAAGTGAGTAAGGGAGGGACATACAACTGAAGAATCAGAGGGATATCCTCTGATTTAATTAACTCTTGAAGTTTCTGAAGATTCCACTTACGAGTACCAGTATCCAATAACACAAAGACTCTGATATAAGGATCTACTTGATCCAATAACGAAGCCGGACGTGTTGGTTGGGTAGGTATCCAATTGTTTATACCCATTCAGACTTTATTCCCTGTCCCAATTTGGTATCGTGAACCTTGTAAAAGAAGTTCACGTCCATATAATAAATATTTCCATATATAAGAACCCGAAGACACAACCTTAGCATGTAAAATGTCACCATAAGGAAAATATCGTCCTTTTAATAATCGGTGAACCAGACTTTCATGTCGATGATGTAGCTTCCAAACATGATTAGCCAATAGCGCTTGATTAAAGAGATGGCAATCTCGGAATCCAATTCCACCTTCTGATTTTGGAGCCGATAGTTTAGACCAAGCAAGCCAATGTATCTTTCGTTTCGACAGGGTACAACCCCACCAAAAACGGCTCATAAGAGAATTAATCTCTGAGCAAAGCTGTAAGGGAACTTGATAACAATTCATATGGTACACTGGTAAAGCAGAGGCAACAGACTTTAACAAATCTCTCGACCCGCAGGGCAGAGATATTTATGCTCCCGGCCATTAATATGTTGCTGTAATCGGCGGATAATGCTTTGGAAAGCAGTTTTCTGGCATATGTTAATACGTTCCGGCAAGCCCAAATATCGATCACTACCTCCAACCCTCGAGATGTGCAGTAGAGACATGATACCCTCACGCTGATTCTGATAAACTGAACTACCAAAAGTGATGTTAGATTTAGAATAATTGATATGTTATCCAGAGACTCGTTCATACTGTTTAAAAATCTTCTTGAGTTGATAAGCATTTGCCCGGTTTGATCGACAGAAAAATAAAGAATCATCAGCAAAAAGGAGGTGAGTAATAGATGGAGTTGATCTTCCAATTTTAATTCCTTGTATCAGGTTCTCATTAGATGCCTTATGTAACATGATACTAAATACATTAGCACATAGTATATATAGATAAGGTGAAAGCGGGTCACCTTGACGAAGGCCCCGTTGAGGAGTAACTGAACCATATGGAGAGCCATTAATAAGAACCGAATTAGTAATTTGACGAACAAAAATCATAATCCATCGAATCTACTGTTGATGAAATCCCTGTTGTCGTAATACTGCTTCCAAGAAAGGCCACTCAACTCTGTCATATGCTTTACTAATATTGGTCTTGGCGGCCATTGTTGTCGAGGCAAGCCGCTTATTAGTTCGCATTGAATGAAAAAATTCATGTGCCATCACAATATTATCTGTGATAAACCGACCAGGAATGAATGCTGCATGCTCCTCCGTTACCAAACCAGGAAGAATCGGTTTGAGACGACTAACAAGAATTTTAGAAATTATTTTATAGAACACTAAGCAGAGGCTAATATGACGGAAATCCTCCATTCGCTTTGATACAGGAACCTTAGGAATTAAACAGATATGTGTACGCGAGAACTGAGGATCTAATTCTTCATCACTAAAGAATCTCTTAACTGAAGCTACAAGTTGGTCTTTTATAACAGGCCAATAAAATTGATAAAAAATACCAGTAAATCCATCCGCACCCGGCGCTTTATCACCATCTATAGAGAAGAGAGTTGTTCGTACTTCTTCTTCAGTGACTTCCCTAATCAAAGACTTATTGTTTGTTTCAGTAACACGAGGTGGCATATCATCAAAAATATCACCAAAATCTGTCTGGTTGTAACTCTGGAAAAGACGAGTGAAAAAAGCAGTTGCTTCTTGTGCAATCTGTGAACTTCCATATAACACTTCACCAGATGAAGAGGTAAGTGTGATCAGCCTATTAAGTGATATACGAGACTTAGTAGCAGCGTAAAAGAAACGAGTATTACGATTCCCTTCGCGAAGCCACTAGATCCGACTTTTTGATATCCAATAAACTTCATCATCAATATAAGCTTTATTGAGATCTTGATATAAAGTAGTTAGTTGTGCTGGTGAAGCTGTGTTGGATACCAATGCTTGGTCAATCAAGTCTGTCAATTCTCTGATACGGACTGTTGAATTACGAAAATTGTGTCGCTTCTATTAGGATATATCCCGACGACACAACTTTAACTTATCAGACAAAGACATATCTATGTATTCATTCTCCCAAATCTTACTAACAACCTCATTAAACTCTGGATACTCCAAACAACGTTTATCAAAACGAAATAAACGTTTAAATCTCTCAACCTCTTTACGGATAGAGACAATAAAAGGACGGTGGTGGGACCCTGGCTTAGGTAAATATTCAGAGATGAAAGCAGGATATAAAGCTTGCCAATGATCATTGGCCATAACCCGATCCAAGCAACATTCTACTGAAACTCTTTTTCTTTTACCCGACCAGGAAAACTTATTACATTTAAAGGGAAGCACTGAAGTCGACAAGTATGTACCATGTTACGGAAATTCTGAAAAGTCTAGTTTTCCCACAATCGACCTCCTTTTTTCTAATGATTTCCCAATATTTCATTAAAGTCTCCCATCAAAATCCATGGATCTTGTCTAACCAGAGATATTCTTTCTAATCTTTCCCACAATATATATCTAAGATTTGTAATTGGGTGACCATAAATGCAAGATAAGTAGAAGGAAACACCGTTATTATTAATAACTTTTACATCGATTATTCTAGCATCCATATATAGAAAAGACACATAAATTGTCTTTTTCCATAAGAGGGTTAGACCACCACTTAAACCATAAGGAAAAACAAAACTAACTGAATCAAAGCCTAATTGAGACGCTACATCACAGACTCTATTATCAGAATTTTTTTGTCTCAACTAAAAAGAGCATGTCTAGAGAATACTTGGCGGTAAACTCTTATAGACGTCGAACAACCGGGAACTCTTTTAAACCCCAGCAGTTCCAAAAGGCTGTATTCATGGCTCCTTCGGTGGCTTATGGCCCACTGAACCTTCAACATTGGTATCATAAGCAAATCCCGGGACTGTACCCAAAGTACTGGCACCATCAGCAGCGAGAAACCAGTTACGAACCTCAATAGTATCTGCTTGGGCACGCTGCTTTTTAACAAATCTTTCACAAGTGTCCTCTACCACATATACCTACTTCATATCACAACAAATCAAGACAGAAGCAATAGGTTCAGAATCAGAAGTCTTACGCTTCTTATTGCCATGAGAGGCAGAGGCTCCATTGTCTCTGAGTTAGGGACATGACGAGGTGTATCAGGCCTTGGCAGCGGGCCAATGAAAGGAGATGATTGGTCAGGGGAATCATCTTCATCCGGATCTTCATCATCATCGGACGGAGGATCAACAGGAGGACCATCATCACGTGTCGGGCAGTCTGAAGCATTGTGTGTCATGAGGCAACAGGAAGAGCATAAGCCTCGAAGCCTTTCATATCGAAACTTCAACATGACTGATTCCTCGCCAAAGTGATAAAACCTTTGGAAACGTAGAGGTTCATTGATGTTGCGTAACACACGCACACGGACATACTCGACATGAGTCGTATGGTCACCTGCAAAATCAGTCTCGATGAACGTCCCAAGAGTGCGGCCCAAATGAACCACCATGGTTGGAGACAAATACTGGATGGGGATTCCCCTTATTTGAATCCAGAAGGGGATGATATCCAAGTCTGCATCATCCAAATCAGGGAGCCAGCGCTGAAGAGACACCATCCATTCATTGAAGGACAATGGACTTCGACGAAGCACCAAACGCAACGCATCATCAGACGCAAAGATGAATTGCACTTTGTGAGCACCAATGATACGCGCCCTCAATTCCTCACCCACATCCAAGAGACGAGGCAAAGTGGAAAGCATAGCCCGGAGATTTTGCTTTCTCAGGTTCACTGGCCGTGTAATCAAACTGAAGCGAGTCTCATTGACTGCTTCCACACAGAGATCCAACGGGACTTGAATGATTGGATCATCAATCCCCAAATTGATTTCCTGAAATTGGGTACAAACACGATCCGCCATTGTTAAGTAAAAAGATTGAAGGAGAGAGAGTAAGAACAACAGACGCGAACATAAATTATAAAGTAAGGAATTTATAGATTGAGAGTCTATTTCTTCTTGCATATATTGGGCTATAATGTATATTGGGCCTCGACATGTACACATATTGTATAGTATATAAACATAACGATGTAACTTGAATCAATCAGAAAACCTATTTCTCTACTTCTAAGGTTTTACAGCGTTGTGTAATGTCATTTAAGATCATTTAAGATTTTTTACAGCGTCGTGTAATAATCAAGAACAACCCTATTTCGCTATTTCTCTAATTTACATTAAAAAATCTCTTTAATATGCCCACAACTATAAATATTCATTAATTTTCCACAATAAGCAATAAACCGTATGTATCCTAATTACTAGAAATTTGTGTTTTATTTAATTGCGTTTGTGATTTGTCCGAATTTTCGTCAAACCCGATTTCTGACTAGATTTTGTATTCCTGACCCGAATTTGTATCAAAAACCCAAATTTCATCACATTTAAACCCTATTTTTACGTTTTCCCCTCTAAAAAAATCCAGGTTAGGAATTTTGGGAAACATGAAAATTAGGATTCTAAGTGTGATGAAATTTGGGCTTTTAATACAAATTCGGGTGAAAAATACAAATCCGGGTCAGAAATCAGATTTGATGAAAATTCGGATTAATCACAAAAGCAATTAAAGAAAACACAAATTTATGGTTAATTATGGTAAATACGGTTTATTGCTCAATGTGAAAAATTAATGAATTTTTATAGTTTGTAGGACATATTAAAAAGAAATTTTTTTTATATGTAAATTAGAAAGGTCAAAAGTTGTAAAAGTGAAGAATAACTATGGGCGAAAAATTTGTCTGACCCAACTTACAATCCTAAACCAATTATCACTTTTGCTACAGGATCGAAGTTGCTCCACAATATAAAGCACGTTTTTTTTTTTAACTCAATATAAAGCACGTTTATGTGGTATAATTGCTGAATGTCGATTAAGAAAAGCTTAAGAAAATATCATCAATTTTCATCAAAGGCCTTAAATTTAATGGGGATATTAATTATTAGTGGAGAATGGGCCGTATAGTTAAACTTTTATTGGGCTACATTGGAAATTATTATATCTACTCATATAAATAATTGAGCTATATGTATTTTAACTGTTTTATGTCACGTCTAAATTATTCTATTAACTCGCACCAAAGATGATGATTGTACTTTTGTAATATCATCATCTTTTTACTTTTTTTCAGTTTGTATGTTTTGTTCTTCTTTTTTTGATGTTTCTCTTTCTGTTATGTTATTGTATAGACTCTGTTTCCTTTAGTTCTCAATGAAATTTCCCCTTTTAACGTAAAAAAAAAAACGCACCAAATTTAAATAAAAAAACTTTTCTCGTCTCTTTTAATTACGAATTTTAAGAAATTTTTGATTGTTTGTGTGATAAAGTAAAAACTGTGGCTACTGGCTACAGAAAGAATCTAAGAGCATCCGCATTGCAATATCTTAGATAGGTTCTTATGTATTTTGATATTTAATTTAAATACTTATTGATAAGAAACTTGTGGAAAGTTAACTAATTAAGAAGTTTTGGTTGTAGGTTTCTTAGTGCACGTGGCAAGTAATAATTGGAGGAGAGAATTAGGTGATTCATCCTTCTTCCTCCTTTTATCTTTTCTAAGAATCTCCAAATTTTTTTACCAATAATCTCTATTTTTATTGTGTATCTTACCAAAATCTCTTAATCTAATTATATTAATAAACTAATCTTAAGATATGCAATTGCATATCTAGCAATGAGGATGCTCTAAGGTTAATTAATTCTCGCATCCCCCACGCTAACATGTGGGGGCCACAGTTCAAGTCGGTGTTGGATGCTGACACGTGTCCTCATCTTTACTTATTTGGCGACAAATGGATCTATCATATCGGGGCATCTACTAACATGTTTATACTCTTATTTTCCTCTGCGGCTACGAATCTGTAAATTCAGAAACAACAGTCCTGTAAATAAATAAAAAGAAATTAACATAGTTTCTTTTTACAAAGAATAATCTTACTATTAATGTTTTAACAATAAACAAATAACAAAATCCTTTAGTTTTGTTAGTATTATGATCATTTATAGAAACAAAACTTTAAACTCATAAGATAAAAATATTATATAAATTCTATAAAACTTTAAATTATAAATTGATAGATTTTTATCGACAAAATAGCTTTTTAAGTCGTATTTATGTGTGATCATTTTAATATCTTTTATAATTATATATTCTCTCTGTTTTAGTTCATTTGATAATTTAGAGCTTTTTATGATTTAGGACTGTATGTATTTTATAATATTGATGTATTATTGGTTAATTTGTTTTAGAATATGGTTTTATCTACAAAAATTGAAAATGGAATTACTTTTTAATTTATATGTAAAAAAAGTTAAACATCAAATATGTTGAAATGGAGGAAGTATGTCAAATATGTATATATATATATATATATATATATATATATAT
>OVAV01003262.1:0-10079 GCA_900406375.1 Iberis amara
TCTTTGTTTCCTTGTTGTATAAACTCTCATGGCCATACCATATAACTAACCATGTTATAACGTGATTAGATAAAGCTGAGGAGCTAATAAAATTAGATGAAAGTTGGGGAGAAGAAATGAGACTTCCTTGAGAGAAAGATCTGTTAGTAACAGAGACTAAGAGAAGCATTATCATCAGTTCCCGGAGAAGCTATGTATGACTATCAACACACATGAGACTCTGTTCTAGATTTGGTAAGACTTCTCTAAGAGCTGGATTTGATTTAGCCCGCAACCTCTTCTTTGATGATGATTTCAAAGAAGTATTGCAAAGAAGGTACCATGATCTGTAAAATTTAGCAAAAGAACTACAAGTTCCCACCGAGAATAACCCTGCTGCAGATAAATATGTACTGGTGACAAATGAGCTGGAAAAAGTCGATCCTAGTTTCAGTGGAATTGTTAAGGGTGTAGAAGCTGTACTTCAGAGGCTAAAGATTATCGAGCAAGAGATCCAAGGACTGAGATACTACGAGCACAAACTTCTGATCTAGCTTCATCACAAAGTGAATTACCTCGACAACTAAGATGTTCAAATAGATGAAAGAAAAGTTCAAAACATGTTTTATCCTCTGGCGAGTTAGATACAGAGATGATGGGTCTATCGCTTGGATCTGCAAACGCCGTCTGATAACCACAACCAATGAAGTGGTCCAAGTTCCTTACGGATGCTTGCTAGCTATTAGCTAGCTACAAATGAATATTTTGTCTACCATTTTTATTAATATCTCTGTTACCGTTTTTAATGCATTGAATCTTTACTAATACACTGTTGGATCTCTTATTGTTTGGGTACCCTTATTGTTATTGCCACATGGTGTAAAGGCAGAAAAACAACCTCTCGAAATCCTTTGAAAATGACACTTTAACTAATAAAAGAACATCAAACATTTGGTCTCAATTTTTTTCAGGAAGTTGAATCATTGGATCATCTGCCCCTCTCTCTTCTTCACCTTCGGGATTCTTGTTGAAGTAAAAATCAGCAACTTAGATACAACAAACATGATCAGGCAGAAACACTTATCTAATGTGAACATAATTCTAGTAGAGAAAAGGTTAGTGATACATAATAATTTCTTCACGTGAACTAAGCTTCAAGCTGATCAAAAGGGAGATAAACGTAAAATAGTAATAGAATTATATCATTAGGATTAATTAGTCTTTCTTTGCTAGAAAAGTCTTTAAGAGTGATAAAAAAAAAATAAAAATAAAATAAAAAAGTCTGTAAGAGTGACCTACATTTTTCTCTGACCTTGGTAAAACAAATGCTCAGAAGAAAGGCCTGCTCCCATATAACACACGAGAGCCGTTGTTGCTCTCTGGTGTTGGCAGCTTCTAAGAATCAGAGCTTGAATTCTCTGGCTTTGTTGCACCAATGACCAGAGGAAGCTTCATCTTAGCTAGTGAATCGGTAAATTATTGGATGATTTTCATGTGCATGTCCACTATATTATGTTGCACCACCTTCTCTCCAACTTTATCTAATTTTACTACCTCCTCATCTTTATCTAAGGCCTAAGGGAGTTATTACACTGTTAATTATATATAGCTGTTAACTAACCTCATGTTTAAATATGCAAAGTCAATAAAAATTGATGTTTTAAATGGTTTTCAATGAAAAAAATGGGTATTAAATGGCTCACCTTTTGACCAAAAAAAAAATGGCTCACTTAAAAATTCGTGGTTTAAATGGTCTAAATTTGAAAGTTCATGGTTTAAATGACTTTTTTTCCCATTAGTTATTCCAAAATTGTGGTATATATCTTTGTTTATTAAGGAAATATTACTTTTTAAACATTCAGTTAAATCTCGATGATTATTTGTTTATAGTATTTTAGTGTTTGGTGTGTCTATAAATAGCTTCATCTTTTTTTACGTTTTAGTTGCTCATGTTTTAAGGTTTCTCATGTTTTCGTGTAGATCTCATGTTGCATCTACTGTTTTAATTTGATTCTTTATTCTTTGATTTAAATTGACTGATTGTTTGTGTTGTTTTGGAGGCTTTATTTTGTTTTATCTAATCAGACCTTCAAAAGTAAAAGATTTCATCTGTATCAGGTTTTATAATCTCCTTTTAGTTTTTGTATAACGATTCTTGTTTTTATCATTCCATAATAGTAATCATTATATCTTATATTCATGTTATTTTTCATTTGTTTAGTTGTTTATTGTGTTTCATTGAGCTGATTTGTGTTATATAATTGTTATTTTCCCCAAAGTTTCATCTAATTACGTTTGGAATTTGGTTTCTTGTGTGTGGATACCACACATAATTAGGTTATGTTCTGAGTAACTTGCGTTATTCTGTGTTCTACGTGATTTGTTCAATATATGGATTGTTCTTCGTATTATCGTCGCATCAAACTTTGATTCCTCTGTTTGCGTTTATGTTATTGTGATGCCTGGGCTTTCGGGTATTCGGGTCGGTTCCGGTTCTTCGGTTCCTAAATTTTAATACCCAATCGATCCTTTTCAAATTTTGGGTTCGGTTCCAGGTTGGTTCGGTTATATATTTGAGGAACCAAAAATTACCCGAAATTTTTGGTTCTTAATCGGTTCCGGGTATTTCAAACCTGAATTTTTAAAAAATACACGATAAAACAAAAAAGTATCTGATACTTAATAAAATACCCAAAAATTTAAGACAAAAAGTACCCGATAATAGAATAAAATACCCAATAAAAAGAAAAGTACCTGATAATAGAATAAAATACCAGAAAGTTTAAGACGAAAAGCACCCGATAAAAAAATAAAATACCAGATAAAACGAAAAAGTGCCCGATAATAGAATTTGCTAAGTTACTAAACCTAACCCAAAATATAAATGTATATATACATTCGGATATTCGGTTCTACCCATCGTTTCTTGGTTCGGTTCCGGTTCCTATCCGATATCCATGGTTCTTCATCTCATGAACCATCGGGTAATTTAGATGGAACCGGAACCGAACGATTTTATTATTGGATTCCAACCTAGAATATCTCATACTAATTAAAAATTGGACTATCTTATATATTAGCCAACTCTTTGACTACTATCCATTGTGAGATGTTTTGCCTTTTACCACGTGGATCCCACATAAACCACGCGCTACGCATGAGTATGTTATAATATATTTTTTATTTGTACAAAATGAAAACTAAAATAATTTGTGATGAGTAAAGAAAATTTACATCATGATTAATATTTTATTTATGTGGTTATAAGTAATTAACATATAATATGATGATTCGGAAAAATGATGTGTTTTTCACTGAGGAACTTAGATCCATGTGTCTCTTTAATCTCATCAAATATATTGAGAATGAAATATTAATACTTTTGAAAAAACTTTGTTTTAACACCAATTGTTGTAGTTTCTTATTATACATTCTTTAAAGTTGTTGAACTCTACCATACTTATTTCTAAAATTTCTTTTTTTTTTCACCACATTAGTAGTTTGAGGATCAAATGATACAATGGCCTCTATATACATGTGCTGTTGAGGACTTTTAAGATGCCATTTTTGAATATTTATGATCATCTTGTAGCAAAATTTTGCGCAAGAAAGTAAAATGTTAAACAAGCATTACAATGATGAATCTCTATAAGTTAAAAACAAATTTTTCATTATTTTAAACCTATTAACTAGAGTCCTTTTAATAAGATTTTTTTAACTTGATTTTTCACTATCTTGACCTAGTACTGTTGAATTACATCAAAATCATTACTTGATAAATATTTTGTATAAAAAATTAAAGTAAATAAAGAAAATAAAAGAAGTTGAATTTTTACGGTATGCATAGGTTATTTTATTGAAAATAATTTATTGTGTTGATGTATATATTACTTTGAAGCAACAGATGTAGAACGAAAAGTGACGCTTCGGTTCTGAGTCCTGGATAAATGAAAATTAGGGTTTGTTCTCTTTCTCGATTTCGTTTGGGTAGTAGAGGAAGAGTCTTCTTTTTTTGTTAGTGTAATTTATTTTTCTAAATATTTTGTAAGGCCGTGTTTCTGTTGTTTCATCTTATTTTTTCCTCACCAATTTGGATCTTAATTTTTTTTTGAGCTGACCTGTCAGCTTAATAGAGCTAGTTTAAAAATCTGATGTGATATACCCAAACGCCTCAACTGTTTCTTTATATTAGAATAATAAAAATGTACTAGGTGGCTCACTCCTGCCATGCGCATGCATTGAAAAAACTGGATCGGAATTGTAATAAAAGTAACAACTAATTTAATAAATTATATTTAGAAAAATCTTATATGAATATACGTATATCACAATAATTCGTACGAATTGTAAAATTATTTTTCTTAGTAATATATACAATAATGTTATGTTTGGTTATGATATATATATTTGTTAGTTGTTTGCTTCGAATATTTCAGCATTAGAACTATTTGTAGAAATCTTTGTATAATGTTTTATAACGTTAAAACTATTTTTTTATAACTATCCTATTTTTTAAGATTTTAATTAATTGTTTGTATAAATCTTAGATTTTCTAATAATTAATGTATTTGTTTAAAAATGTTAAAATACTTGATTAATTAATACTATATTGTATAAGATCATTAACAAAACATATAGATACTCACAAAAAAACTCATGCAATCATATTAGCACTCGAAAGTTACATTAAATAAATAAATATCATAATATAGTAGTACAAATATTACAATCAAAATAATAAAAAAACTCATTGTATGAAAAAATAAATTAAATTAAAGGCAAACTTATATAGGTGAATTCACGAAAACGTGTTAAAATTGTATATATAAACATCTCTTCAAATGAGGTTTTTCTCCAAATATTGTATATATAAACACGATTGATTCACTTAAACATTAAATAATTGATTGTTTGTTTCTTTAACATTATTATTACTCAATGGATGTTGAAATACCATTTGATATAAATAAACGAAAAATAATTCGCATGATTGGTGTTATAGAATTATATAAATAAAATATAATTGGAATAAAATCAAAATTAAAATAATAAAAAATTAAATAAGTAAAACAAAAAATTGATAAAATAATTAAATAAAACTACGTTTTATGAAACACTTCTGTATAAACAACGCTAATTGTCTTATTAAGTTGTTTACCTTAACCATCCGTAATTAAAATCTTCAAACTCTTTCTCGATGTTACTCTAAAAAGAGTAACATACAACTGACCATATGTAAATATTGGCCTTGGCAAATAAACATCAACCTGTTCTAGTGTCTGACCTTAGCTTTTCTAATCATCATCGCAAAAGCAATAGCGATTGGAAATTTTCTTCTTCTCATCCTAAAAGAAAAATGTGCTTCCGGGGGAGATACAAACATAAGTGATATCAAAACCTCTCCACCAATGTTTTTACCTGTTATGAGTCTTGCTTCTATAACATGATTAACAAGTTGTGTAATTATTAATCTGGTCCCATTACATAAACTATCTTTCGGATCAATATTCTTAAGTAGCATTATTGGTGAATCAATCTTCAACTTTAATTCATGATTCGGTAGACCAAAAAATTTAACACTATTTGGAATAAGTTATTTAATCGTATTTTCGAGTGTCTGATTTTTCAATAGTATCTGAACTCAAATACACATCTATTTCCCTATAAAAACAGAAATAATAAATAACATGATTATTAGCAATATACATAAGATTGATGTAGTCTATAATCTCATATACTATAGGAAATATTAATAGTTATCTTTAAATCTTTAATTTCATATTTTTATTTTATTTCATGTGTAAAAATATATTTTTGTGAGATTCTAATGAAGCTAAGAAGTTACCACAATGATAATTCACACGATATTATAGCGGTTGATCACCATTATTATTGTGTTTTACTAATTTATTAAACATTGTCGATGAAGAGACTACTCCATCAACAAATAATAATAATATTTCTCAATTATATAACATTAACAATCGAGAAAAGAAAAATTACCGGATAAATGTGATAGCATATACTTGTTGAGATTATCGACATCCTGGTTTGTTGGACTTAATATAGCTCGATGTTGGAAAAATTTAGGATCACATTGTTATGCAAAAGAAACTTCATAAACTTCTCTGACAATAGCTTCTGTTGGATTAAAACATCCGGTAATAAGAAAATTATCAGTAATGTCAATATCACACTCATCTTTGTCAATCTTTCCATCACTTATATCAATAATCCATCTAGAGAACGACTCGATATCTAAAGAATCATGATCATTTAAACCAGTATAAAATCATATATTTTTGGTGAGTTTAAGAACTCTACAATTATCCCATAATTTTGAAGAATTCAGAGCAACCATAACAGTCTCAACTCGATCCACATTAGTAATAACTAGCAAAATTTTCATAAAATCTTCACTAAGTATAACAACTTTACCACCAAAAGGCTTATCACATTTAAGAACATTGCGCATAGTTCGATCTAGTGTCTCAAAATAATGTCTACTCATCATAGGAGCTTCGTCCCATATAATAAGTCTAGTCTCTTTAACCAATTCTACGAGTTGTGATCCAGCGCTAAAAGAACACATCGTAAACTCGTTTACCGCAATAGGTATTGAAAATCTATAATAAGATATTCTATCAACTGGTAACAATAATGGAACAATCCCACTCAATGCAACATTTAGAACAATGAGATCTTCAGATCGAATAGAAGAACCAAGTAAATTACACAAATATGTTTTTCTGGTACCACCGAAACCACAAACGAAAACACACGACACAATTCTTTTTTTACAGCATCTAAGATCTCATCATATATTAATCGCTGTTCATTCTTTATTGTGGATATTATTCTAGCATGTATAAGACGCATTTAAGAATGATTGTAATTTAACTCATCCGAAATAAATGGATTAACCCGGTCATCGACTAATATATCATCTGGAATTGGCATCTTGGAATCAGATAAAGATACTCCATTAACGCGTAATAACTCATTTATCTATATTCGAGTATAAATCTTGATATGATCATTGTTCAAAATTATATATGAAAATATGAATTTAATACAATAATTAATACATTAATGTATTAAATAATACTAAAAATATAATTATTTACCTTATCCTTTGCATTTTTAATATATCTTGAGACAATATTTCCCAAGTCGCGTTCCAAACACTTAATGTAGCAGACACACTGTTTGAAAGTAACATAATTGCAAATAGTCTTCTCAAATATCTACCAATAGCCCAAAAACTCACTTCTTTAATAGCTTCAATGTACTCTCTATCGTCATAAAATAATCCCAATGTATAGCACGCAACTTTAAACGTGGGATATGGAGGGCCATTCGTGATTCTTCCAATGGCAAAACCTCTAGAACGTGGTTTCCAAACCACGTTGTATTAAATGCCATACAATTTTTGTTGGAAAATATGAATATGTAAGATTTCTAGCTACTAGATAGATTCAATTACAATCAAACCATGATATAAGTTTAGATGTACTAACCGACTTGCGATTTAATACTTCTTCTACGGGATCGTCTTCATATTAAACAACTAATTGCTGATCAGGCAAATGAAACAATAGTTTCACGACAGATATTGTACGATATTGTGTAGGAAAAGCAAGTATTCTCCACGTAGATTCGCATGCAGAAATATATCTACACGAAATATAACATATATTTTGAATCATAATCATACAATAAATATCAATTAATTAAGGATAAATTCATAAAGCAGATACATACCTACAATCGAAGTACTTTTTGACTTCATCAATATTAGTAACATTAGGTCCATCTTTCTCTAAAGATGCTCGCACAAAATCTGTCCCTTTATGAATATATTTGAACAAATATTTTATAGCACATGTTTGATTACACAATTCGACGTTAGTATGAGCACGATAACGGGTTGATAAATCCCTATTGTACGAAACAACATATATGTTATCACAATTGAATCCTTTTTTCTAAACGAACTTTCCATTGTCTCAACGTCTATAGATAGGGAAACCACTGCCATCAATTTTAGTAACTACACTGTAAGGCTTAGGGAAATACTGGGTGCTTATTCAGTCTTGCATACAAACATTAGATTTATTAGCATTTCTGCATGGACCATGAATCATAAAATCACCAACCACCTTGTACAAGTAAGGTTCCAAATATTTATTTGGTATCTATGCACAAATAAATTTGTCAATACCATCTCTAGTAGGAAGCTTGGATTGTGGATTTATAAAAATAACCATATGTGGAAGTGGTAATCCTCGATTATGGAATTCGATGGTACATAGCTAGCAAAAATAGTATATCACAATTAGATTCAAAAATAATAGATAAAATAGTAAATAATAGTATATAAAAATAAGTACATAAATAAGTACATGTGTTTACCGATCCAAGAGTACCTTCGACTGTTAATTCGTGCACAAGATTATCAAGTTTAAATTTGAAAACTCTACAACATATATCTGGTCGATCTTCTGTCTTTAAATTATGTTTGTTTTGCAGATATCTAGTTATCTCTGGCCACTTAGGATTACATGTAATAGTAATAAAAAACAAGAAAACTCATAAAACTTGCAAATAGCCATTTCATCAAATGAACCACCAGTGAAAGTTGCAAGTCTGATAACACATTTTCCCTTATCCGATATAAGCCCATCACCCTGATTAGCCGAATCAACAATTTTATCAGAGTTTTCAGACCTTAGATCTTTTTGATTGAACCAAATGTATCGTAACCTATATGATTTAATCATTGTATATGCGTCCACCAAAAATTGTTGATACAATCTGCCAGACATCACAATTGTCAGAGCTTCACCCATTCTCTCTTGGATACAATAAGCAAAAATCTCACGCATTGTTATATTAAGTCTTTTCGTTCTTCGTATAAAAAAATCCGATATTTATACCCAAACAGAACTCATCTTCACCATATGGAAAAAACAATGGATATTGCAATGGTAAATATACTGGATGTTGCTCCCCAATTCTATGTAATTTGTCAGACCTAGTTTCTATGATAATTTCGTGAGAGTCTGCTGCTATACAAAAATCTCCAGGAATTAAAGTAGCAACATCATCCTCAGTAGGAAGATTATGAGTTTGTCCATCGGTCTTTCTATTAATATTCAATACTAATCTAACTCCTTCTTCACAACCATCAATATCAAACCTTTCTCTAGCATCTAAAAGCTTTAACATGTGGATTGTGAGTATCTAACATTTTTTTAGTCGAACAACTATAGATGTATTTATTTTATCTTGAGAGTTGGCCCAATTGCAAAACAAAATAACCATGAAAAAATTAATCACCATAAACTAAAAAATTATTGAAAAATAAAATTTCCCATAAGCTTTAATTCTATATGAAACCTCATTTATAGTATCATGTACATAAAGCTGTAAGAAATTTGGATCTTCACACGGGCCAGATAATATATCACCCATTAGATGATAATTTTCACCATATAACTGGAACAAAGAAAACATCATATTATATGCCCGTATAAATTTTCTAAAATGTTTGCAATTATCTTTTGTACAGTTATACAAAAGAGCTAATAATGTTTTTTGGGGAGCTTTCAGTTTCAAAAGACTAATGTGAATATTGGTTTTTCCTTTTTAACTCTTTTGTTAGACCTCTCTCCACACCACATATAAGCAAAACAATACATACACATAAACGTAGGATCTCCATCATTAACCTAACCTAATGAAACAAATAACCCTTTTTATAAATAAGATATATAAATAATATAAACACCAATAATAAATATGTACCAAAATTGAAACTCCAATAATAAAATACTAGTTATCGTTGTTCCACATCATGAATATTATTAGTAACACCGTCTTGAACGTCATTGCGTCTGGTGTTAAGAGTAACGGTCAAATCTTCATCTTCACGTTAAGATTTGGTTGCAACAAAGCACACAAACTCATCAACTTCAGTTTGCGAACCAAGTAAACCTTCAAAATATTACAAATATTAATCAGACAATTTTAAATGACAACAAAATAACAAATTTTTACAGAGTTCGTGTACATACAAAAACACTTTTATATATATA
>OVAV01003263.1:0-15014 GCA_900406375.1 Iberis amara
TGGAGACGCTTTTGCTATTGTTGGTATGCAAGAGCTTTTCTATGATCAAATGCCTGAAGCTATGAGAAGTATCGGCGCAGCGATCTTTTTCAGCGTTGTTGGAGTGGGTAGTTTTGTTAGCACCGGGATTATATCGGCCGTTCAAACAATCAGTAAAAGCCATGGTGAAGAATGGCTAGTCAATAACCTTAATAGAGCACATCTTGATTACTTCTATTGGGTAATTGCATTGCTTAACGCTATAAGCCTCTGCTTTTATTTGTTTATAGCTAACCGTTTTGTCTACAAGAAAGTGCAAAACAAAGATGATGATGTTGAAGGTGAAAGAGCAATTTGAACAAGATGTTTTGAAATTACTCCTAGCTTCTTAACATTCAGTGGAGGTTACCATATCGGCTACGTTCATATTAGTTTATATCCAAACTTAAATGTGTAATAATTGATTGTTGTGTTTACCCAAAAAAGACTTTACTTTTCCTTGTGTTGTATTAAATGTATTTGTTACGAAAAATGGTTATATAAGACCCGTTCGATTTTGTATCAGGATGTTGTTCGCTTTCATATCCAAATTTGATATATAGATATTGCATCTAATATCCGCTTTCGAAATTGTAAAAATATCCACATACATTTTTTAAAACCAATAAAAATTATTTTTTTTTAGTTAAATTTTCCCACCAAAAACACGAAAATAATTTTTGTGATGTCATCAAACGCGGATCACAAAAAAAGAAATACAAAAAAGCGTTTTCGCGCCAAAACACGAAAACACGTTACGTAGAAACACGTTTTATCACCAAACAAGAAAACTCATTTTCCCGCCAAAAACGCAGAAACACGTCTCCCACCAAAATGCAGAAACACGTTTTCCCGCAAAAATTGAGTTTTGCAGATAACTGTGCTTTTGGTAGAAAAAATGCATTTCCGCATTTTTGGTATAAAATCTTGTTTCCGCGTTTTTCTGTAGAAAAATGTGTTTGTACGTTTTGAAGGAAAACGTGGTACTGCATCTTTTCTTGCAAGAAAACGTATTTCAATTTTTTTTTTTTTTTTTGCACAAAACGTGGCTCCACAATTTTTGCAAGAAAACACATTTACTCATTTTTGGCAAGAATAGTTGTTTTCTCCATGTTTTTATCTTTTAAATATTTGAGATTTTAAATACAAACTCTTATTCAAATATCTATATTTTTTAGATTTTAAGAACTTGATATCAAGATGCTGCATTTGATTACCGGTTTTAAATTGACCAAACATGCAAAAACATTTCAGCTTTTGTATCCAAATGTTAATGTAGCATCTGGATACAGAAACGAACGAACATTGCCCTTAATACTTCCAAGAAGAAAAGCTACAAATCCCAATTGAAGCTGCAATTATTGACAAATAAATTTATGTGTTGCAATCTGATCGGACAAAGCTAAGTTGAGACAAGTAATTGGTTTCTGCCAAATCATGTAGCGTGCGTCTGCTTCGCCTTGTTTCCTGCTCTACTTTCATATAATCTTCACTCGATAAGCTATCAGTCTTTTCAGCATCCTGCTTATAACAACACACATGCTGGATTTACTTGTCCAGTGACAGAAACACACTGACCCATATACTCTATATCTTATAGTCATACTCAGTAGTTAGTAGTTACAGAGCAATGAAGGGGAAAAAACCGTACCTCTAGGAACTTTATCATTTGCTCTTCGATCGTGCCACGCATGATTAAGGTTTCTACATAAATAGGACGCTTTGCACCCATCCGATGGGCACGACTTATGACTTGCTCTTCCATGCTGCTCATTTTTTTTCTCAACACCATTAATTGTTGTTACAGATATATTTCATCTGTGTTTGCTGAAAGTAAAATAGTTCAAGTATTACCTTTTATCCCAGATTGGTTCCATTAGGAATACATGTGTTACGAAGCTCAAATCAAGACCTAAAGCAGCACTTCCATCCATCAAAAGTGCCATACACTCGGCATCCTCTTGGAACATGGCTAGAGATTTCATCTAACAAGTTGAAAATAGAAAGTTGTTTTAACCTGGCTTTAACAGAGACACAAGCATGAAGCATCAACAACCAAAGTACCTTATTAGCTGAATGCATTGGGCTATACATTCCAGCAAACTTGATGCCAGCAATTGTCAACTACAAATGCATTAATATCAATTGCTTAGCCCTTTGAGAACGTGACCGAAAACTAAAGAGAGACCTTACACATACCTGTTGTTCAATCACGTGAATATGCTCAAGAAATTGAGAGAAAATCAAAACTTTATCAACAAGTACCATCTCCTGTCCTTGAATTTCTAGCCCCAAAGAAGCTTTCGAGGTATCAAAGGGGTTTTCTTCCAGGTTGTCATTGTTAGCCTTGTCTAAAGAAAAAATGCATTTTTGATNTTTTTTGATTATTCTCATGTAACTTTCTCAGCCTGTCCATGAGATAACTGACTTTACTGCTCGACGTAGATTGCCAATCAGGATCCCAGTCATCCTGTATAATAAAAGTTATAGCATTCGAGTATATACTCTCCCGGGATCAAGTTGTTAACTTATAAGCATATATACCTGATTATATGAAGGCTGTAACTCAATAAGATCCTTTGGCACAGGCCACTTTGGATTTGGATTTTCTGGCCGAGCCAACATTTCTGGAGTTTGCATCTCATATAAGTATCCACAACCAGGAAAAGTACATCTTTCGCTATCAAGAGCAACGCAATCAAGGCACAGTAGGTGTCTACATGGCGTGATTACAGGAAGTCGGCACCATTCTCCACATCTTTTTATAGGATTTAGAAACCAAAAGCAACGTTAGATATCTATGTCAGATGCTCTAAACTAATGACAACGTTGGACTCAAGACATACCTTTTACAGTTACAGCCACTGATAAGGCTATTTTGGATAGAAGAATACTCCTCGGTTGAAAGGTCCAAACCACTTTCAAGTAAAGCATCCATTGTCTCTTTAATATCATAACCAGCATCAGTCATTTTAATATGCCCAGCCACACAGCAAGACAATCTGACATTTCTGATGGTTATGCTTCGGAATTTCCACTGTTTGGAGTTGAGCAGACTTTCCACATGAGACGGATCATTCCAATCAGCTAATAAGATATTACGCCTAACTGTCTCCACTAGTTCATTGTAGCTTCTTGCATGCTTTGGAACGAAATTAAGATATGTCAACTTCTTGATACATGGAGGAATCATATGCAGATCTTTCTTTCTAGAACTTATCATGCATCTCTGAAGTAGTTGAAGTAAACGCGAACGACCCTCCTCCATTTGTGCTTCGAATGGTGTAAGGATACCAGCTTCCCAAAGCTTAAAATTTTCTCCATAGACTTCCTCGTGAAGAAACTTTAAAAGAGATTGCAGATGCAAAAGCTGGCTATTTGGTGTGTTAGGAGCTGGTGTTCCTGTTAGTAACCAGCGACTACTAGCTGTTAGAGAAACTGCCATCTGAAATTTATTGGTTAAACTGAGGCTAGAACCAAGAGTGTGTCCTTCATCTAGCATGACTCTCAGCCAATGCACTTGGATCAAAGGGCTAATCTTCCTGGGATTCCATTCTGCACTTAGGCGATTAAAAGTTGTGATCACAACATCATAATCCCAAGCCAAGCTATGAGGAGAAATTTTTTTATGGTCAGTCCAAAAGAGAATACGAAGTTGACCAGGACTGACATGTTTTTGGATTTGTGTTTTCCAGTGATCAACTAAATTTGCAGGCACGACAACTAGAGTTGCTTTAGACAAATACAATCTAAATGAATCCAGTGGCTGACAGAGAGCTACCTTGAGGGCAGGTAAATCAAATACTAAGTTTTCAAGAAATTTTGGATAATACCATCTAGTGACACATTTTTCAACTCTACTTGTAAGACCAAATGCTCGAAATATTCTCTGGAATCCAAGAACATCTCGACTCAAACGACTATCCAACAGTGGTCCTGGTAAGCCAACTGTTTCCATCTGTGAGAGCTTCTCAAGACGGAGTTCAGCAAGCCAAATTAAGGCTTTCTTTACAGTGGAGGTTACCAAAGACCTGTGTTGCCTAAGGACACTGGCGAAGAAAGAGACATTTTCATTTTTCTCACCAAAAGCTCCCTTATTATAAAACCCTTGCAAGTGCTTTATATGTTGAGATCTATCCCATACTTCTTCAGGAACATTACAACTCTGATATGCAGGGTCACCATTGTTGCTACAAAACCATGCAGAACCAGCAACATATACACCATCATCTATTATTCTTCGCCACTTTGAGCATGAATCACACTGTATCCAAATATCGTTTTCCACATCGGAATCAGTAAAACCCTTTCTCTTACAACCAGTTATCTCACTACACTTCTCCAAACTACCAATTATTTTAGCTTCCATCCCTCCAGAGAGCTCAGATGCACCATTATATGCATGCAATAGATTTTTTCTGACAGGAGCCAAGCTTTTATTATGTTGAGCTTCTAAACCCAGGGAGGTACTGATGGGAGTTTCAAATTCGTTTTCAGAGTTTGAGTTTTTAGACTCAAAAGTATGACCATCTGAATCCATCAGCCTAGCTTGCTTAAGTGACAAAGATTTCGAATCCAGCAACGGACGAAAGGCATCAAGAGAAAACTGGCTTCGACAGCTAGTTGGACTTAGAAATCTCTTTACAGTAAACATGTTGTTAGAGGTCAACTGGTCACTCGTGTACTCATAATAAGCACATCTTTTATCACTTTTATGTGTACACCAAATAACAGGTAGTCCCTCAGGTGCATCAGCAATAGTTCCCTGCGTTTTCAGAATAAGGGATAATGCGGTAATCGTCTTACCTAGACCTGGTTCATCGCAGAACATTCCTCCACGGAAATCCTTGACCATGGGAGCTGCCTCAGTGATTATATCACCAGACACAACATTTATATAGAAACTAAACTCATCCGCAGTATCAAATTTCAAGTAAAGGGGATGTGAGAAAACTTCAGCTTTCCTTTCACGCTCCAACATCCAACTAACTGCTGCCTGCTGGTGAGGATAAAGTTTTAGATTCATACATGGCACAATTACAAAGGCCATGGATCTTAAGTGACGGCAGACGCCTGCAATGCTAATAAGATCCTTTGGGTTGAGTTTCATAAGTATGCTAATCAAAACGTCATCTGAGAGATCCCAAATGCCAGATGCACAAGAGTCAGTGGATGGTGATACTCTAGAAGAATCAATCCTACCACTATTTCCTGGGCTGGGCAAGCTCTTAAAGATTTCATGTAGCTTAAATAATCTTCTTTCTGGAGAATCTGGGGCATTACAGTTTAACTTGCAATCAAACACATGACAGTCAGAAAGATCCCAGATGGCCTTTATTCTTCCATTGGACTCTTCCCAAATATTTTCCCCACTAAGGAAAGAGCTTCTAAGCCCCCAGTCACAGCTGCAAACAACTAAAACACATTAAAAAAATGCGAGAGAGGTATATTTTCACACTCATTAATAAAAAGAGTTCGCATTCATAATACCATCAATTGCCTTCTCATTTGACATATCAGCATAAGATCACAGAGTGTGATACATAAGATGAAGGAAAAACTTACAACTACATCATCCACAGTTATCTCACGGAGAAATCATAAACAAGAACATACAAAAGTTGAACCTACATCAATCATACGCTCGATGAAATCATAAACAAGAACATACAAAAATTGAACCAGAAGCCACAAAGATCAAACATAAACACTTTCAATGCATACATCATTCAAATGCAAAGTACACTATTTGTTATCTTAGCTACTAACTTCTTAAAACAGAATCAATGAATCAAAGACCTATTGACCAGAAGATACCAAGACAATGAGTAAGTTCAACATCTCTGTTTCAATTAGATAACGATTATAAATTCTTTGAGCATTGTTTACAAAATTAATATCAGTATCAGCAATTCTCAAGATAAAACGTGATTAGTTCTGAAGACCTAATTAGACAAAGAGAAGAGAAAAACTAGAGAGAATCGTACGGTGTCCCAAATTTACAATTTGTTTGGGCGACCATGAACAATAAACAGCATTACCCTAACGACATCACACACAAAATCTGAATTCTACTCTAAGCATTATCACTTATCCGCCTTAAACCTAACAACTTTCTAGCTACAGAGGGAGACTCGGATCAAAAAGAATTACCTCAAGTGCTTAAACAACGAAGCAGCAGTATTAGCCTTGCATTTAGGAAATTGCCATCCAGACCACAATGCAATAGGCAGAAATACATCCACTAACACTACAGCTCTTTCTTCTCCATTCTCACTTTTATCAGCCTTCACCACTTGACACATGATCTTCAAACATTTGTTAACAACCAAAGCGTGAAGTTGATGCACTACACTTATGCTACCATTCACCATACCTAGACTCCTTACTCTCTTCCTTCCCCCTCTGCTCTTCTCCGTCCCAAAGCTTTTGCTTCCGGCGGAACCTCGTCTCCTCGATTTCTGATATTTTCTCGGACTCTCTCTCTCAACGCACCTTCGGCGTTTCGGTGTGGTCTCCAATCCACTGTCTTCCATTAGGGATTTGAGATTGGAGCTAGGATTGATAAGAGATAAGGTGAAGCCATTCTCGGATTTGAAACCGGTGACAGAACCATCACTATAGATGAAACAAGAGGAGCCCAGTGAAAGTCCCACCGGAAAACCAGGGGAATCGACGGAAACAACCGTACAGAGAAAACCACAGAGTTTGTGATCAGTTTCTCCGGGAACAGCCATCGACAGTATCTAAATCGACCACGGAATTGAGAAATTGTGCCTTCTTAATTGTCTTCTAAAGGAAAAAAATTCATCTTCTTATCTGTAAAAATCTCGTCTTTCTCAAAAACAACTTTTTTTCTTTCGAACCTTAAGGAAGAAAATATATATTGTATTGGGAAAAAATCTCTTATTTCTCTCGTCCACCTCAGCAAAAAAGCAATAAAGAAAGTTCCACGTGGTTCTTCATTAACCAATGAAGATGCCACACGTGTACACCTTTAGTCTTTTGACTTTTTTTTCTTCTGGTAATTGATTTGCTCTAAAAATTTTGATGCACCAAAACAAAAGATAGGCAGATAGAGATTTAGCGAGTAGTATAATATAATCAAATAGTTCTGGAAGATCTAATGAGATAATCAAAGACCGGATTTTAAGTTTCAATAGATTTTTCGATAATTTGTATAATTCAGTAATTCCCAGCCAAATCTAGAGTCATCATCCAGATATTGTGAGACCATAAAATTTATGTGATCACAAAATGCGTATGAGATCATATCTCCTGTTCTCCACACTTCACTTTATTATTATTGAGATTTGAGATCAAGTGACAAATCAACAAGACATGAGTCTTAGATCCATCCTCACATAAATCACACAAAAATTTCCACAAACTTGTAGCATCAGAACACCAATCAAACAGTCTCTTGTCAACTCTCAGGATCAAATCTACTGAGAGCATTTCTCCAAGTATGCTTTCCAACCTTCAAGTCGATACTCGTGAGCCGTCTCTGCTGGCTTTTCGGCTTTTATGATACCTCGTCCCACGATTATAATATCACTTCCTCTCTCAGTAATCACCTGAAACAATAAACCAGGACGATTCGATTCGACTTAGTATTACGGAGACACCGCCTAAAATACTATCTATGTAAGGTTTGGGAGAGAGAGAGACTCACAGAGTGTGGAGTGTTATACTGTTGACCAAGATCATCACCACCTTTCACCATTTGAACACCAGGTGTTGCATGAATCATAGATGGATACACATATCCACATTTCCAAGAAGCTGGATTTACAGAGATGAATCCCATCACAAAATCTGAATGAGCATCTGCAATTTTCACAGCTGCTGCAGTATAGTCTCCTGTAGCAAGGTTACCTGCAGAGCTCATTTCAGCTAGCAGAAGCAGACCCTTACCACGAGGCAAACCCTGTAAAACCACAGTAATGTTAGTAAAACTCAAAGAATCAAAATACTCCATTAAAGAGGAATGAAACATACCTTCAATTTCAGGCCATCTACGATTCCTGGACCTGATATTATATGAGCGTTTATGATATCAGCCCACTCTAATATTTTAAAGATACCTCTGCAAACATAACAGAAAAATCAGCATAATGACTTCAATGAACACTAAAGTGAAGTAATGTAGAATAATTACCCTTCATACTGCATTGTGACAGTGTTACCAATGTCTGCAAACTTCCGATCCTCAAAGATGAGAAATTTATGCTTGTTTGCGATCTGAAGTAACCGGTAACAATGGATCAATGAGTATCGTAAAAGGGTTAATCAAGAACAGCAAAAAGGTAGTCCATTGGATCAGATTATGAGAAGTAGTAAGTAGAGTACCTCACGCAGTTTAGAACCAAAATCAGAGGTGAAATCAGGTAGAATATCAACATGAGTCTTCAAGAGACAAATCTCTGGTCCCACCTTCATCATGAACACAAACATTTAAAAGAGATCAGTTTCGTATATTGATGAAGAGGAAAGTCAATTCTTTCATGAATGAATGATGAATCTAACCTTATCGGCGATTTCTAGCAATTCAGCGGCAGTTCCAACATCTGCTGCTAAGCAGAGATTTGTTTCTTTCTTCAACATAATGTCAAACAGTTTCTTCCCCATTGGATTCTTAGAAAGTTCTGATCTTTCCTTAAACCCTAAAACCCTAGGTTTGGGTTTCGGTTTCTCCACACTTGGGACACTAACTCTACGATTCTCCTCAAGAAACTTGAGCAAATTTACTTCCATTTCTTCTTCGATTTTGCCCTTTTCCTTCAAAACCCTAACCATATCAGTCAACATAATCATCGAGTGAAGTTTAATCCCATTTTCCGCCNTGGGACACTAACTCTACGATTCTCGTCCAGAAACTTGAGCAAATTCACTTCTATCTCTTCTTCGATTTTCCCCTTCTCTTTCAAAACCCTAACCATATCGGTCAACATAATCATCGAGTGAAGTTTAATCCCATTTTCCGCCAGATTCTCCCTCCCGCCTTGCTGCCTATCGATGAGAACAACCGCGTCGGTGACCTTAAGACCAACGGCACGAAGAGGCGCCGTCGTCTCGAGAACGGAGGCGCCACTGGTTACAAGATCTTCGATGATGAGACAGGTTTGATCCTTTTCGAAGACTCCTTCAATGGCTTTAGATGTTCCGTAGTCTTTGATCTCTTTACGACGCATGAGCATTGGGATTCCATTGGAGATAGAGACAACGGTGGCGATGGGGAGAGCAGTGTAAGGGACGCCACAGACGACGTCGAAGGAGGTGGAAGGAGGAAGAGAAGAAATGAGAGTCTGAGAGATCTGCGTAAGGAGGGAAGGATAAGAGACGATGAGACGGAGATCGATGTATACGGGTGAGTAGATTCCGGATTTGAGCTTGAAATTGCCGAACTTAACGGCGCCGATTTCGTGGAGCTGAAGAATGAGTGACTCCATTGCTGACATTTTCTAAGGATTCGTTGACTCCGAGGTTTTTCGATAGAGAGGGGACGAGTGACTGCACACTAAAGGTGTGTGGGCTTTTAAATTCATTAGGGTTTAGTTTTGCTTCGAGTTTCAATGTATTTTAAATTCATACTTGTACTACTATATACTTATAGTTATTCTTTTGTCTATTGAAAATTTGAAATTACATTAAACCAATTAAAGATACTAAATTTGAAATTATATTTGACAAAAAAAAATATATTAAACCAATTAAAGATTATACATACGAAACACCGAAATCCGAAGATTCCGACTAGAAGATCTTGAAATATTAGAAATCAAAAACCGACACACTGGGAATCAAAAGAATATACAACCTTTGCTGCGGCGGAACTGAAACAAAGGACCATTTGTTATTCTCTTGCACATGCCTATTTTATACATATTTAGTCTCTTGTTATATTTCAGTTATCTTCATTTCAGGTAACCATTTTCATTTGGACAAAGCTTTCATGGATCCTTTCATGGACATTCTGCTCATCAATTCAGGCTACCTCAATCCTTAGAAAAGTTGTGGCTCACACAACTATGTGTCATATTTGGAAGCAAAGGAACCAAGGCCGACTCTTACGAAAAGCAATACAAGCAAGTGCTTGCGGCTGCACGTTTATAAAAGTTCGGCCACAAATGACATAATGAAATTATTAGCTCAGGTGATTAGTTCAATGATCTTGTTTGAGAAAGGGCAAGGGTTCGATACCCACCACTATTATTTTTGTCAAAAATATAACTTTACTGTAAGCCTAATTTTTTAAATTTTTTTACCAACTTGTAAGCCTAATTTTTTTCTTGCATCGAGTCCATTAATGTCTAGGACCGACCATGAAATGAACAACATCTTACACATCTCCCAAATTTTGTCTTCTCTCAACATTTTTAAGCTAATCAGTAAAGACATCTAGAACATCATTTCATCACATCGTCATCAAAAGAAGTGGACTAATTCGATGACTCATTGGACTTGATAAAATCTTCTACATTTTTCCAAGTATTTCTCTACATTATAACTTTTTTTTCTTTTTGCCTAGGTTATAGTGATTTTAAGTTTATGCGTTTGTAAAAATCTTTGATCATTTAAATCTTTTTAATGTAAATTCACAATTTAGCAAAAAAGAGAGAAAAAAAAATAGTATACAACCTATTTTCGCAAAAGCTAAATGGGAATCAAGAAGCCACTAAAGAAACTAACGATTGCGACGATTTCCATGAAACAACAAAATGACTTGACCTAAAGGAAGCTGAAACTTTTGCTCCACATGTCTTCACTTGTAATTATTAGACTTCTGAAAATAAAACGATGCAAATTCGCTTGAGAAAGAAATAACCTATCACAAAGCTTTTTTCACCTTTTGTATTCTATATTTATGGATGTTTCTTTTGTTGCTTTTAAATTCCTTATTTGCAGGAGAAGGACAGCTTTGTGGGATACTATGGATTAAAGAAGAGACAGGTAGTGAAGATCACATACAGTAAAGACGCTGTTGGACCTTTTGTCACATACTGATGCATCATCTGAAGAAAGACAAATTCATTGCAGCTTGAGACATTACTACTTCTCCTAAAAATAGACTGATTGTTTGACTATAATAGTTTACTTGTCCCTTCATGGTTGTTTACAATTGTAGAAAGAGATTGAATCTGGTTTCTAAGGAGGAAAAATTAAGAGCAAACTAGACAAGTTTTCCAAAATGTAGTTCTCATGGTGGTTTGTGTCATTGAAGAGGTTTCGACAAGTAAAAACATCTAATTACAAGAAAAGAAGATTCACATGAAAGAAGTAAAGAGATGCAGAGAGATGGAAGTCTACTCTGCTGAATTCCCTCAAGCTCCTCTCGGATACAGCATCCTAAACTGAAATAACACTCAACTATTAGGTATCAGTAAATATGTATATGTATAATTTCTATGAAGTAAGGAATTATTTACCTTTTAAATTTTAAAGCTTTCTTTTGTTTCCTTGGGATGTTTCAACAACTCTCTCACCAACATTACTACTAGAACCAGAGTTGGGTGCATTCCCTAATGCAAGTGAACCTGCAGGTGCTTCTTCCTCGTTTACTTTTCTCTTATTTATGCGAATATCTTGTGTTCTACATTCAGGAGATTTCCCCTTTTCTACAGTTCCCATCTTTGAAGAAGCTGGTGATTCTGGTCCTTCCATCTGCTTTACCCCCAAAATATCAATAGGCCTATGAAAGAGCAAATGAGCCACAACTCTATCTGTTGGATTGGTCACTGTTTCTGTGTCTGGGATCCCAAAATACCTGTGAATATTGAAAAACCAGGAGCTAGCTATGTTAATCACATTGATTAAGATGCTGATGTTGAACTAAAACGCAATCATCGAAACAAAAAAGATTTATCTTACTTATATCTGGATTCTTCTTTGGGTATAACTTCCTGGTCTCCCTGGCTAGTCTTCTTAGTACTGTGGGCTATATCACTAGTGTGATGATGTCTCTGACCTGCACTACCAGCCAACCGGAATAAGCTATCTCGTATACAAGTCCTTGTTTCCATATCCAACTACATGTCAATACAGAGTATTAGTTACTTCCTACATAAAGGCCACCTACAAAGTAATGTCCTTTTAGTAACATAATAAACCAATCAACCATTACAAGTACCTTTGCTACAACATCTTGTAGCCGATAAAGAACCGAGGATTCTGCTGAATTATCAATGCCAGAATCATTTAGTTCCAAAGATGAGTTAGGATCAAAGGAAGGCACTGCAGCTAGCCCTTGGAGCTGGAGTGGATTATCTTGGCGATAGTTCTGAGTAATAGTTTGATCTACTACTACAGGACGAAGTTGTTGTTGTTGTCTCTGAATGGCAAGCATTGCCTGCATTTGCTGTCTGCGTCTAAGTTTTTCTAGTTTTTCCTGAGGCGTCATTGTTGAAGGTCGTGCAGAGGCATTTGTTGCCATGTTTACCGAGGTAGGAGTAGAAGGGATGTAAGAAGGATGGATCAACTGGTTCTTAACATCAGGACACTGGACCGCCGAAAGTACAGGCACAGTGGAATATGGATTTGTAGGATTACTAAAACCAGATGTAGCCATGTTTTGGTTTGGCATATGTGGATAATGTGATGTCCCGGACCCTTGAGACTCACTCTGCAGACTAACGGCCATCAAAGAGGATCGTGACTGTGCCAACTGATTCACAAATTTTCCAGGGGAATTTCTTGAGGGAGTCCTCTGACCGTACAGTTGAAATGCTCCTTCCTCGGAAGTCCCAGACATTTTCGAAAACTTCATCATTTTGTTCTGTTGATATGGCTGCAGATTAAACAAAGGCGGCTCAGTGGAGCTGTACAAATTAGAATGCATAATGAAGACTCATGCTATGCATAGTACCTGGTCCTCAACTGAAGGTTGATCCTTATAGTCGCGACAATTCTCAGCCTTTGGGGTTAAGTATACATTGGATGATAGACCATTGGCTTTTTCAATGAATGGAAATTGCTGCTTCTCTTCTTGCTCAAACTCAGGTCTAATCTCTAATCCTAGATCTTGAGAGTCCAAAATTGATGGACTATTGAATACATCTATAGAGTTAGACCATAACTCATCAGTACTGCTGAGACTGCCATCGCCAAATATCGGGACATCATTACTGCAAAATCATCACTTGTAAGGATATTGTGTTAGCAACTTGCTTTGACATTAAGAACTATGCATCACAACACTTGAAAGGAAAATGGATCGAAACACATTGGGATATATATATGCAGCTTTACCTGAACATTCGATCAAGATCATAAAAACTACCAATGTTAGCCCAGCCATACTCATCAAATTCACCTTCCTCTTTACTTTCGCCGGTGCTATGAAAAATATCAGGGCCTTTCCCAAGTTCAGACGTTTTCTCTGGTTAAACAGGGTCAAGCACACAACTTTAACATGACAAAAAAACTTGAAAAGAACGTACCCAATCAAAACATCTCTGTTTCAAGAAACGCACCACCTCTAGTAGCATTATCTCTGGCTGGCTCAGCTAATAAGCATTTAGAAAGTTCAGCCGCACTCGAATCTTGATCAGCTGATGATGAATCAGGCCATGAGCTGATACAGAAATCTGCCTTGTCAACATTAGGGCCTGAACTGCTCCCTGGTTTACTATCATGGACTTGGAGGTCAGATTTAGTCCCGGTTATATTTTCCTCGGCTGGCTTAATTGCCTTAGATTCTTCGCCTTGTTCCTTACTTCTTACTTTAAAAGGAACAATATGGTCTCCTGTCTCACCGTTATCACTCCATATCATATTACTAATCTGAGAAAAGGGGTAAGACCAAATAAACAATAGGAAACAAGCAAGTAGGAATATAAAAACATATATAAGAACATCTAAGATGCAAGAGAAACTCATAAAGCATTATAAAATAAGCACACTTCACACAAGATAAAACTGATTGATGACTGAAAAGTGAGATATTGACTCTGTCAAGAAAAAGTCAAGAATCTAATTCTGAAATCTTTAGTATGAAATTTTCCATCATCAATCTAGAAATGGCATTTCTTAACAGTAGTGTAAAGATCTCAGCTTTATAAACGCTCTAAGAGCACTATCCCCTTATATGACTTTCCCTTTCGCTACTCACAAAACAATCCTCAAAATTCAAACTATCTCGAGACAAGCTCAGAATTTTTCTTTGTTAAGTAAATTCACAAAAAACCCGAGTCTGGATACAGACATACAGATTCTACACACAAATTTGATGAAGAGCATAGATGAACAGTTTTACCTCTTCGTCGTCCCAATCAAACATGACTCAAGAAACAGAATCTAATCACAAACCCAAAATCACGTTCCCAGATTGCTCCACACATCGCCGACTCAATCACAAATTAAAAAAAAACAAACAATAAGATTAACAAGTAGCTTAACGTAATTCTCAACAACTTGAAAATAACGGATAAACTAAAACAGAACCAAAGAGATAAACAACATCAAAGCCTTCAAAAACCTTGATTCAGATAGAGTTCTTCTTCCTCATGAAGAAAAAGGAGTTACAGTGGAAAAAAAGAAAGAAAAGAGTTTTTCTCTTTGGGAGAGAGAGTGGGACCCATTTAGGAAACGTCACGTGCGAAACAAGTGGTGGAGAGAGAATGGATGCCACGTCAGACGAGAAGGGCGTATCTAAAGATGTGGCTGAGAATGAGTTTTCACAGCAAATAAAACCAATTAAATTAAGCACTCGACCTCTCATTTTGACTTTTTTCAATGGCCTCATGTCTTATATTTCTTGCCATTTTAAGACATAAATTTTGATATTTTATTATGTTCGAAAAATTAAGAGTCACACAAAGATCTTTATTATCTGTTTTATTTTTTATTTTTTATTTTTTATTTTATGTTTCGGAAGTTAAAATAGTTTCGGAAACTTTTTATTAATTTGAAAGGCTGGATCCAGGGTTCTACTTTTAGATTTGGTGGGGTTTGAAGTTCATATACACCACTAATTTAGCTTACACTCTTATTGATAT
>OVAV01003264.1:0-10077 GCA_900406375.1 Iberis amara
TTAGAAAATCAATCTATTTGGGACGGAGGGAGTAGCTTTTATGGTTTTTACACCAAAAAAGTTAAATAAGCTTTATTGGTAAAAATGTGACTTTAAAGACTTGTAAAAATTTTCCAAGCCAAAAAAGCCACTACCAATCACTCCCTTAGTTTAAATCTTGGTTTGTTCCGGTTTCTTAAATTGGTTTAAGATTGATTTTAAAACTTTGATTTTCTTTGTTGTTTTCCAAACAGAGGGATGCGATGGAACGAGAAGAACGTTATCAGTCTCGTCTCGAAGTCCAATCATCTTCCGGCGCCTCTTACGCCGCCGTCGCCGGAGATTTACCGATTACCTCATCCTCCGCCACAACTTCCAACGGTCTCCATTCCTCCGACTCTTACTCTATCTCCATCTCCTAGACATTCCAATTTCGTCAATTTCCTCGAAAACAACCTCCCTCACCACCAAACCCTAACTCCACAAACTCTCACCGGATTTCTCCGTTCCAAGCTCCGCCACCATCCGCTATTCGCTCATTATGACTTTGCCGTCTTCAATTGGGCTGCTACTCTCGACACCTTCCGTCATGATCACGAAACTTTCCTATGGATGTCGAGATCACTCGCCGCCACTCACCGATTTGATGATCTCTATCGTCTCCTCTCCTTCATTGCCGCAAATCCATGTCCGTGTTCCTCAGGTATCTTCTCTTGTCCACAGCTTGAACCTATTTTCCGTTCTGCCATTGACGCGTACTGTAGAGCTGGGAAAATGGATTATGCGTTATTAGCTTTTGACACCATGAAGAGATTGATCGATGGTAAACCAAACGTCGGAGTTTATAACACTGTAATGAACGTTTATGTGAAATCTGGTGATATGGACAAGGCTTTAGGGTTTTATCAGAGAATGGGAAAAGAAAGGGCAAAGCCAGACGTAATAACCTTCAACATCCTCATCAATGGCTACTGTAGGAGTTCTAGATTCGACATGGCATTGAATCTGTTCAGGGAGATGAAAGAGAAAGGTTGTGAACCAAATGTAGTTAGCTTCAATACTTTGATTAGAGGGTTTTTGAGTAGGGGTAAAATCGATGAAGGTATCAAAACGGCTTATGAAATGATTGAGCTAGGCTGTAAGTTCTCAGAAGCCACTTGTGAGATTCTTGTTGATGGATTGTGTAGAGAAGGTCGAGTTGATGATGCATCTGAATTGGTGATCGATCTTTCAAACAAGAAGGTATTACCAAGTGAGTATGATTACAGTAGTTTAGTTGAGAAACTATGCAGAGAAAAGAATGCGGATAGAGCAATGGAGATGGTGGAGGAACTATGGAAGAATGGCCAGATCCCATGTTTGATCGCTTGTACTACACTTGTTGAAGGGTTGAGGAAATCAAGAAGAACAGAGAAAGCATCAGTGTTTATGGAAAAGATGATGAATATAGACAGCCTTCCTGATATTGTGACGTTTAACTTGCTTCTTAGGGATCTCTGCAATTCTGATCGTTCAATTGCTGCAAACAGATTGAGATTATTGGCATCAAGCAAAGGTTTTGAACCCAATGAGACAACATACCATGTTTTGGTTTCGGGATTTACGAAAGAAGGAAGAAGAAAAGAAGGTGAAGTTCTAGTGAACGAGATGTTAGACAAAAACATGTTGCCTGATATCTTTACATACAATAGATTGATGGATGGCTTGTCCCGCGCCGGAAAAGTTTCAAAGACAGAAGTCCGGCTGTTGTAACCGGTCGTGTTTTTAGTCTAGACACTTGGACCTGTAAACTAGACCCAAGAAAATACAAGTTGTCAACAAAAAAGGAGACATTTCATTCTTCTGCTAGCCTCTGATCAAAGTACATTATGCTAAACTTTCATAAGAAATATGTTTATGGTGTCAAGAAACAAAACAAATCATAAGGAAACACATTTTCTAAAAACAACCTAAGCAAGAATACCATTAGAGGCATATACAAACACCCACACGATACTTGATCATACATCAAAACATCTTGCTATATCCCAAAGAGAATTCGGCACGGCACACACATGTTTGTTATTGTTGCAGATCAGGCTTTTAAACTCGGGGATAGCGAGAGCTGCCTTTCTTTTTCAAGAACTCTGGGATCTCTACTGAACCGCCTTCTCTAAATGAAGAAGAGGGTCTTCTTGTAGCTCCAATTGAGGCGGTGTCTGCTTGTGCCATCTGAACAGCCCGTCCTTCGCCTTCTTCATGTCGTTTGAAACCCGTAGCTATGAGGGTTATGCTTACCTTATATTCCCAAAGAAAGGTTATTGCTTTTAACAATCCGAACATCAATGATATAGAACTCTATAAATCAAAAGGACATACTTGACCGCTTAAAGATGGATCCACAACAGCTCCAAATATAAGATTAGCAGTTGGATCGACAAGATCATAGATAACTTCCGCAGCAGCATTTACCTAAAAGGACCAAAGTGTATAAGAAACTACAGAAGCATGCTAGTATAATGCGAATGCCGAGATCGATCAATTGCAGCTGAGATAAAGATGAGAGAAAGACCTCAAACAATGTCAAGTCACTTCCACCAGTAATGTTCCAAACAATTCCAGTGGCTCTCTCAATGCCAATATCTAACAAAGGTGATTGAATCGCATTTAGCGCAGCATCTCTTGCCCGACTCTTTCCTGCTTGATTACCCGTATAGCATGAAAGATTCAGCATGAAGCAGACAAAACAAGACACCGCGTAAAAAGAAGTTCAAGACTTTCTACAACACATCATGAGTCATGACATAGATATGCATATAGTAGAGCTTACAAATCATTCCAAGCTTACCTGTTGCAGTTCCTATTCCCATCAATGAAGAACCCGCATTCGCCATTATAGCTCTCACATCAGCAAAATCCACATTTACCAATCCAGGAATCTGAAAAACATCCAAAAAGATAGCTGCTTAAGCCCATACAGAAAAAGATTACAACAGAAAGTCCATTGAAGATCGAATACCGTAATTATATCAGATATTCCGCGAACTCCTTGACGAAGTATATCATCAGCTAGATTAAATGCTTCTGTTACTGGAGTAGACTGAGAAACAGCTGTAAGTAGCTTATCGTTTGGAATGACAATGAGAGTGTCAACATTATCTCTCAAAGAAGCAAGTCCTTCTTGAGCCTGAACTGCTCTTCTTCGACCTTCGAAAGAGAACGGTGTTGTAGCTATACCAACTGTTAATATACCCATCGCTTTCGCAATTCCAGCAATTACAGGCGCTGCACCGGTTCCAGTTCCACCTCCCATTCCAGCCTATAAAAATGCTCAATCAGTTACATTTAAACAAAAAGAAACCATGTTTGTAAATTTGAGTACATACTGTGACAAAAACCATATCAGAGCCATAAAGAGCTTGTTCAATAGCTTCTTTGCTTTCTCTAGCAGCATTCATACCAATCTCTGGATTACCTCCAGCACCTAAACCTCTTGTTAACTCTTTACCGATTTGTAGCCTATTATCTGAGAAAACAGGAGACATCTTCATAGCTTGAATATCAGTGTTCACAATCCAAAACTCTACACCTGACATTTCACTCTCTATCATACGATTCACAGCATTTGATCCTCCACCTCCCACACCAATAACTTTAATCCTTGCCTCATTGTAATTGCTTGGAGCAGATGGCTGTTCGAAATCATCGATAACAGGTCCAGCGGAAGCTTCCTTCCTTGGATTAGGTATAGTATTATTGGTCCCTTCACCTCTAAGCATTGATATTTCTGGATGAAGGTTCAAGAAAGGATCTTGGTTTTGGTAATGGCGTGGAGAGTTTCTGATTGGGGAAGATTCAGATTTCTGAGCAGCAACAACAACAACTCGGTTTCTCTTACTTTCAATCATTCTAAAAGAGTTTAATTTTCTTAAATGATTCTCTGTTAATACATTCTTTCTAACTAAACGAGAATCAGAAGGTGTGAAGCATGGTGAAACATAAGTAGCCATATTGAGATTAAACCAGTTCCAGTGGTTAATTTCCACTAACAAAGACCTGTTCATGAAAAGGCTCAGAAGTCAAACCACAAATGAACAACGCGAAATCAAGCTTCATCAATCAAACAAGAGACTATAAACAGACATTGAATCCAGATAGATTAAACGAGAATCTAATCATCATTTTCTTCAATTAAAGTTTTGAAAGCATTGAATTTTGGAAAATCTGGAATTGCAAGCAGTATCATCACGAATTAACGAAATTTCAAGATGGGTACTGCGAATTATCAGAAAAAAAGGAGATAGGTATTGCGAAATTTGCAGCATTACATGAAAACAAGTTAAGACTTAAGAAACCCGAGGAAAGTGATAGAATTCGCAACAAAACGAAATCAAAAGATAAAAGCGAGAGAGGACCTGAGATTAGCAGAAGAGTTGGAGGTAGAAAAGAAAGTGAGTGAATTGAAGAAGAAGAAGCTCAAGTAATGGAAAACGGAGGGTTTTGGTGTTTTCTCGCTAATTATCTCTTTCAGAAAACCCCAAAATGTTTCTCTTTACTCTTAATTCAGTTGTTACGTTGGTAAAAATTGCATTAAAAAAATATATGATTCAGATTTTGGAGCTAATATTTATATGTTCATAAATGTTCCAACCTTGCTATTTCGGAAAATTAATTGAAAATAATATGAGATGGTAACTTGAAAATCATAAATAAGATTATATTAAAGATCAATTCCACTAGATAATGCAAAAAGAGTTTATATTAAAAAATATCATACATTCTCATTTTCTAAAATTATTAAGAGAGTGTGAAATTTTTTGAAATACAACAAAAAGTTAGTATTTTAAAAATCTCCCTTAATTAGTTTTAAAAGAATATGCGAGATATAATCAAATTTATATTTTGCTCTTAGAAAATTCACAAAATTATTATTTGTGATCGGTCTTACAATAAGCAGGGGTAGAATCTCTAGTTTAAAAATGCAAGACATTAGAATATTAGAATGCTCATTTGATTTTGAACATGAAATTTTTGGGATGATCCAATCCAACTAGCCTTTCTCTACATTTACATAACACCATCAGTTCAAGTAGATAAAAAATTAGTCATCTAGGACACAAAACATCTTTATGTAACACAATAATGTGATGCCAAAAATAAATCAAGTAGAATCTGCTTAGTTCATGTTTATTTTTAAAACAATTTATTGAATTGTCATCAAACACTATATAAAGTTATCATACTAATACTAATACTAATACTTTGAAATGTTCACCAAATTTAGTATATTTATTAAACTTTTAAGTAGTTTGCTTGGACATCTTCTTTTTTCCTCCTCTTCAAGTTTGTTGAACTTATCTGGCCGGCAATGAGAAAGCAGGTTTTAACTTTGACTGAAGCCGCCGCGTCGAGGATTCACCATCTTCTGCAGCGGCAGCAACAACCTTTCCTCCGGCTAGCTGTTAAAGGGAGAGGGTGCAATGGCCTATCTTACGTCCTCAATTACACCCGTAATTCAATTCTTTTTATTTAATGTTCCTGTTATGAAAAGCACTTCATATTGATTAGAAAGATGTATATAATATAAGAGGCAGAGGAAAGGGATATAAATCAATACAATATAACATGGTCTAGAAACAATATAAGAGGCAGAAGAAGGGGTTGTAATCCTTCATGTGTCATCACTTTTCTCTCCACGTGTTGTGTATGTTAGGATTATGAGATTCCAACTCAAAATTAATTGGTAATGGAGTGGGTTGGTCAAGAGTGGCGGACCAATTTCGGATCGAGCCATGGAAAATATCAGAATAACATGTTAGGATTATGAGCTTCCAACTCAAAAGCAACTGGCAATAAATGAATTGGTCCATATTCCTTATATATTAGTCTATGTCACTCTGAATTTCCAATATAGGATATTGTATCCTAATAGTGTATACTGAAACATCTATGACTTGTTTTATATATATGATTTTGGATGTGATCTGTGTTTGGTAGTCTGTTTATGATGTTTTTGTTTTGCAGAAGAGAAAGAGAAGTTTGATGAGTTGGTCAAGGAAAAAGGTGTAAGCATCCTTGTTGATGCAAAGTCCCTTAGGCACGTGATCGGCACGCAGATGGACTTCGTGGAGGACAAACTCAGGTTTGTGCTGTTTTGATAGACCAATATTTACCCCCTCTCAACTCTCAGTTCATGCTAATGTTTGGATGTGTCACAGGTCAGAGTTTGTGTTCAAGAATCCAAACTCTACAGGGATGTGTGGCTGTGGTGAGTCATTCACGACAACATAAGAAACAAAATGTGGTTTGAGCCCATTCCAAACACAGTCTATAAGTTTGCTTTGTGTTATATCTTATGTCTCTTGCTTGTGTAATTAGACCACTTGTTATTGGCATGTCTTGTGTTTTTTCATGTTTTCTAAATATTCATTATGTTGAAAACAAAATCATTTTCTAAACAGAACACAAAGAAGATCAGGGTTGTGTTCCTTCTACCTACTACCATAGTGAACATCAAAGTAAAGATTTTATATCATTAAACAAAACCACCAACCACTTAGAAATCATCAGGCTTCTCTTGTTTATGTCTCTCCTCACATATAACTCCATTCTTCATCTTCTACTATCTGTTTAAAGTGGACAACTAGGGTTCCTCACTAATGTACGCAATCTCCCGAACGCTTTAGGCACTTTTGGTGGTTGTGCTCTCGTCTTCAAACTCTCAAAATACTACAAACCACAAAAACCAAAAACAACACATTGGTTTCTAAGAAACACAAACTCATATATAAATATATAAAGCCTTTTTTTTACCTGTTGCTTCCTCTTCCTCTCCAATTCTCCCTAATAATAACAAAAGAGAGGTTTAATAATACAATCAACTTCACCAAATTAAACAAACCACATAAGATGGAGTAACATACTAATGCATGTTTTAGCTGTGCGTTCTCTTCTTTTAACTGATTCAACTCAGCTTCTAATTCCACTGTATAAGCCTACAAAAACACCAAATAACAACAACAAACATTACAAGGAACACTCTTTAGTCTTAGCCATCAAATTGAGTTATAAAAAATGCTTATATTAACCTGCTTTCTTGCTCTAGACCTTGCCGCGGATTCGCGGTTCTTGATCATTCTCCTTTGCCTTCTCTCTACTACTTTCTCCACGGGACCATCCACTACTCTTTTTCTTCCTCTTAACCCTCCCATATCCACTCCATATTGACCTCCCATGTTATCTACTTGTCCATGTCCTAATCCATCTGGTGAAACCGGACTTAACGGTCCCACCATCCCCATTTGCTGCCCACCTCCTCCAAATCCACCACCACCACCGTAACAAACACCAGCTTGTGCCGGTGGCGGCTGCTGATACCCTCCTCCTCCACCTCCTGTTCTTTTACCGTACCCCGAGGGGTCACCTACACCCATGGCCTGAGCCGGGAATGTAGGATCACCAGCTCCTTGAAACACACCATAGAGTTGTTGCTGCTGCGCAGATACCGGTATAACACCGGACGGGTTAGGGTTAGGGTTTGTTTTCGGATTATCTCTAACGACACCCGCTTTAACCAAGAAATCCTCAAGCGTCATTTCCCCGAAAGTCGGTTGTCTAACCGCACCTTCACCACCGTTCTGAGAATTGTTTTGACCATTATTACCACCACCACCACCGCGTCCATTACTATCTCCTCCACCACCACCACCACCGCCTCTATGTATCTCAGACCAAACTTCATCAACAGTCTTCCTACTAAGCGGAGCTGGAAGTGTCAACGAGCCTTGTCTAGGAAGACTCGGTTGTTTCACTATCCCTCTTTTATTAGCCATTTCATTCACTGAACCACCACCACCACCAAATACACCAACACCTCCCTCAGAAGTAGTGTTGAAACCATTGTGGTTATGCGGAACAGAGTGTGAAGCTCCTTGCTGATTATTGTTGTTATTCTCCTCTGCGTTCCAAATTGAGACAAGAAACTCATCCATGTTCATTGACCCAAAGTTCTTACCGTTCTCACATAGAGCATGTTGGAACTCGTCAAGTGTCAATGAGTAGATTGAAGATTGTCTTCCTAATGAAGTAAATGGATGATTCTCTCCTCCACCTCCTCCATTGTGTCTAGCTTGAGCCGTAGATGACTCCACTTCTCTCTCTGGTATCATATCTGTTCCTTTAACTACCATTCACCAACTGTATATATACACACAATCATACACAAATTGTATTCGTATTATAAATAATTCAACTAACATTCACAGAGTTAAATCAAAGCTTTGCTAGTAATTTAATTACAGGTATGAAACATTTAAGTCTTTATATAAAACAAGAAACAATTTAGATGACGTCAATAAAGCAGAAGAAACAATTATATATCAAGAATCAAAAGGTATTTTAAGTCGGTCCACGTGAAGAAAATAAAAAGAAGAACGGTCGGTCGACATCGTGACAGCGACAAACAATACTAAATTTAGTAATAAACAAACTTAATAATTACTCATTTCGATAAAAGTTTTGTTTCCAAAAGAGGGAAGATATTATTACCTCACTTGCTTTCCACTAAAGCTAAACTTATCAACACCTATTATTATTATCTTCTTGTTTTATTTATTCATAAATTACGACGGCTATACAACAGATAATTTAGAGGTCGATCTATCAAATAATACCAAATTATTGTTCTTTTATTACGGCTATTGCAAAGTGTCACTTTCTTTCATGTTTGAACACCTTTCAACATAATAAAGAACTTAATTTTGATACATAGAATTAAAGACAATAAAGCCAATATTTAAGATTAATCTGCTACATCATCACAAGGTGTTAAACAAACTTAGCTATAAAATAAAAATAAACAAAACGGTCTTCTTCTAATCCAACATATACATACAAATATAAAGATCTTGTCTAGGTGAAAAAAAGATCTTGATATATAAAGAAAGTAACAAAACGAAGTGATAAGTAATTTCCACGTATTATAGAAATTGGTTATGATCGGACCTGAGATTATAAATCAGTACGTGTCCGAGACTGATGGTTCTATGCTTTTCCACCGACTGAAATTGGTTCTTTATGTGGAGATTCTCCTCCTTCACATAGCTTCAAAACCGCCGGATAATTTTAACTTATAAAACCTTTGATGATTCTTTTGTTTTGGTGATGTGTGAGAGAGAGATGTAAACGTTGGGAGGCGGTAAAAAGAGAGTTTAGATAATGTATTTAAGTTGAATAAGTGTTAGCTCGTGGGTCCATTGAAGAGAGAGAGGCGTGTTAGAAGGTCAACATCTTTTGTTTCAAAGCTAATATTCGACCAATGAGATTGTCCAAGCCCAAGTTCAGAGGTTAAGAATCGGTGCGGCTAAGTTTGACACGTGTTCTGCACGTGTCTCTTCTTGCTTTCTTGGAGTGTCTTCTCGTTGAAGTGACACGTGTGATTTTGGGCAAATGTTTTTTTGTTCCATCTAGATTCCTGTTTTTAAGCATAACATGTGAATACTGAATCAAGAAGAAGGGATATTATTACTTTCAAACGAAGTTTCAGGAAATATATATAAGATTTCGAAATAAGTTAAAGCACAGTATTATTTTTGACACCTATTGCTTGGTTACATTAAGAAATACATACTTTCATAGAGACTATTATTTTACTTGAATCAAAGACTAATATTGGATGATATTTTTACATCATTGTGTCGGAAAAATTCGACTACAATGGAACATGGTAACATGATTATCTCGAACTGAACCCATTTTTTAAAAAATAGAAGTTTCTCAAAAATACTAATTTTTAGTTTGGATATCAAAAACACCACATCTCTAATTATTTCAAATATACTATCAATTTTTTTTTTTGAAAAATACTACAAATCGAAAATTACTTTGAAGTTTCAAATTTATACTCTAAATTTCCAAAACTAATTCTAGTTCTTTCAAAACTAAATCTTAAATTCTAATTAATAAATGCAAACCAAAAATTTTAAATTTTAAATCAATTTATGTTTATGATATTTTAAAAGAATAAAGATTTGAATAATAGTGTTATACTTTGATCCTGCAAAACTCAATTCGACTCTAAAATCAAACTCAATCAGCTTCAAGAAACTAAACAGAAACAAG
>OVAV01003266.1:0-10075 GCA_900406375.1 Iberis amara
TCACTTTTGTAATAAAGTAAAGACTTGAGGCATAAGTGTTACGAAATAATTAATTGTGGATACCTTTAGCAATTACTAGTTTGATGAGGGGCCAAACTAGAAATGTATTCTCTATAAATAGAGGGTTATGGTCCTCAAAGCAACCCTAGCCGAAAATACAGAAACTCTTTGCATCCCATCACCAGAGATCTAANAGGTTGTTTTGGAAGATCCATTCCCTAATTCAGAAACCAGAAACATGCATTCATCAGGTACACTTTCGCTTATGTTCTTATTCATCAGGATTTGATATGGTTATTGTTTATAGATTTATAAAATCCCAACATGTACTTATTATGGAGATAACAATTTTTTTTTATAATGACTTAAATATGTATTTTGTATTTTAATACATTTTTATTTACTAATTATTTGTGATATGTAACAGTAAATTAATTATGTTGGTAGTCGTCGTTTCTTCGATATTGGCACTCTTCCGAAGTATGTTCCTTCCAACTTCTAATGCAGTATTGGTGGACAATTTATGGGATACTAATGAGAAGATTGTAGAGATAAAGAAAGGACAAGAGAAGCAATTTAGGCAACAAAAAAAATCAAGCTAGACAACAAGAACTATGTCGACCAAAAAAAAAAGACAACAAGAACTTCAAGCTCGATAATTTGAACACTTTACCAAATTGACGTTGAACCAATTTTTAAATATGGCTCATTCGAAACAACAAAATAATTAATTTATCTTCTCATTTGATGTTTTATAAACTTACAATATTATATTTTCTTTTTGGTTATTTGTTTAAGAAAATATTGTAATCTTATTAAGTTGTTAAAAATTAATACCAAAATATCATGTAGTTTCATAGTTACAAACAAAGAAAAAAAATCATAATATTTTCTTAAAAAAATAATCAAAAAGAAAATATAATATTTTAAGTTTATAACACATCAAATGAGAAGATAAATTAATTATTTTGTTGTTTCAAATGAGCCATATTTTTTTAAGAAACATATATATGTATTTTCTTTGTTTGTAACTATGAAACTACATGATATTTTGGTATTAATTATTTTTTACAACTTAATAACAAAATAAGAAGAAAAATGTTTTGATTTATAAAGAAAACTATAGATTACATTAATAAATAAAATATATATAAGTTATAAAGCTAAAAGCATGAAATATGTAATGTATAAAGATTTATAATATAAGAGTAAAAATATACATAAACAATTTTTTCTTTGTGAATATGAAACCACAAGATATGTTCATATTAAGTTTTGACAATATTGAAGGTTATCATGACTATTGCATTAATGTTAATTATTTTGATAATAGTTTGTTATTGTATATTAAAGACTTATGTTGTTATTTTAAGTTGGTTTGTTCATATTTAAATTTTACATGTGTAGATTTTTATTATCGGGTTTATTATTAAAGATTTTTTTTAAAAAATGAATAATTCAATCTATAACGATAAATATAATTTTAAAATTTTTTATGTTTATTAATTTTAACATTCATTTTAAAATCATAATATTTGATATATGTTTCTGAAATCATAAAATAATCTAATTCAGTTTTAGATCATTTTACTTATAGTTTATATAAAAGTCTAGTATTAACAATTATGGATTTTAATGTCGAATCTAATTGTACAGACCATATATATGAGTTATCACTTAAAAGTTTAAATAACTTATTCCAAAGTCTAATTAGCTATTTATTTTCCATTATGTCCATATCTATATTTTGTTGTAAGTGTATTTAATGGTTTATACAAATCAATAAGGTATGACATGGAATTTTTATAAATTTATTAAAATGTGTGAAAAACTTAAACCATCTATTAATAGAGGCAGATATATTTTAATACTATTTTTCTCGATTAATTTATGACAATGATGTGGGACAAAGCTATTTTCATTAAATAATTCGATCTCTGTGATAATAATAATAATAAAAAATTCAATCTCTTTTTTTGTTGTTGTAAATAGCATAAATATTCTTTTGACTTGTAAATAAAGGTAATAACTCTTCTTTTTGGGTAAAGTGAGATTCGGAAAAAAAGATTGACTAAAATGTTATGAGTAATAAAAGACGTATCCACCAAAAAAAATATTTGACTAACATGTTAAGTTAAGGTAATTTCATAAACAATATTTTGTTCCTTTCATCATTGAAACAAAAAGGTTATATTGATGCCCAAAAAGGTTAAAAATAAAAGACGAATCCACCAAAAAAAAGATTTGACTAACATGTTAACTTAAGGTAATTTCATTAACAATATTTTGTTCCTTTCACCATTGAAACAAAAAAGGTTATATTGATACCCAAAAAGGTTAAAAATAAATAAATTAAATCTAGATTAAAAAGGTTGAAAAAAAAATCTAGATTAAAAAGTAATTGTGAAAAAAACAAAAATAAATAAAAGAACAAAGTGTTAACGATCGGACGAGTCTCTTCCATTGTTACAATTAACTCATTCCAGTTTACATTTCCATCTATTAGAACATTCGAAATTAACCGATTCCGTCACTCCCTTGTCAATTCTCGTTGTTAATGGAACCCGTGGCTCAATTTGGAGAGGACTTCATTCACATCGATGATCCAAGGCCTCACGAAGATATGTCTTTAAACGACATCATAACGAATGTGGAGAAGGAGGAGCTTCTTGTCGAACATACCGACTCCGGTTCAGTGATAACCGGCGGCATCAAACCGATCATTGAAGCTGATGATGGTGAGCGTTCGTTGGAGACGCCGAGGTTGGAGCTGCCTGAGGAATTAGCGAAAAGTGTTATGGTTCTAACGTGTGAGTCCACAGAGGAAGGCGGATCTTGTAAAGTGTTCTTGATTGGGACTGCTCATGTTTCACAGGTATTCTCGTTTCGATCTCATTGGTTTCATGATCATAAATTTTCAATAGGCTAGAAAATGTTAATTCATTTGCTTTTCTTGATGGAACTAAAACATATTACCATAACCAGGGCCACTCNTCAGTCTTGAGACCAAACATACCAAGCACGAGCTTGCGACCCATTTTTATTTCAAGATCTTTCAAGAACCGGCCAATTTTAAAAAAATTAATTTAAGAGTCGGCCCATTTTTTCATTTTAGATTGCAATTTTTAAAATTTCTGGACCAACTTTGACCATAATCATTGGATGGTTGTTTTATTAGACTTGCANCCACTCTTGAGGCCAAACATACCAAGCACGAGCTTGCAGTCCATTTTTATTTCAAGATCTTTCAAGAACCGGCCAATTTTAAAAAAATTTAATTTAAGAGTCGGCCCATTTTTTCATTTTAGATTGCAATTTTTAAAATTTCTGGACCGGCTTTGACCATAATCATTGGATGGTTGTTTTATTAGACTTGCATTTGTTTTATAGGAATCATGTCGAGAAGTTGAAGCTATAATCAGCTTCTTGAAACCACAGGTTCATTGCAAGACTAAATTATTATCTTGTAGTGTATATTTGTTATGTCGCCTCTAAGTAAGTGGATGATGATAATTGCAGGTAGTCTTCGTTGAGTTGTGTCCAAGTCGGTTGTCTATTCTCGAACCTCAGACTTTGAAGGTTTGTTATTCATATTTCAAAACTCCAATTCAAATTATTTCTTATCATTTAATAATCAACTAATAATTATTGTGTATCATATTTCCTTATTTTATTATATGAATTGTCTATAGAATGTAGCTCAATTTTTTTTTGACATTGACAAATCATACATTCTTGTTAATTGTTATAGCTCTTTCTATCCATATTTCTGTTCTCGTGATGTTTTGGTTTGCTAGATTCCAACGGTGAGGGAAATGATAGGGATGTGGAAGAAGAACCACAACGTATTTGGAATACTATACGGATATATACTTGCACAGGCATGCATATATACTTCCTCAGTTTAAATCTTCTTTGATTGTAGCTTAAATATCAGTACCAATAATCTCAATCCTTTTTCTTAGATGGCTAGTCAGCTTGAGGTTTCTCCTGGTACTGAGTTTCGTGTGGCATATGAAGAGGCAAACAAATATGGTGGCGAGGTGATTCTAGGTGATCGTCCTGTACAGGTGACGACTTTGCCTACACCTATCTTTACAAAAATGTTATGGATTGCATAAGTTGCTTCAGTATATATTTTTATTTTTGTGCTTGTTGAAGCAGATAACGTTGCATAGAACATGGGCTAAGATGTCTTTATGGCACAAAGTAAAATTTGTGTACAGCATAGTGTTTCAAACTGTTTTTCTTCCGAAACCTGAGGAGATTGAGAAGATGGTATAAGTCTTTGCTTCCTCAATCTTTATTTTTTTCCAGGTTTTGTCTTTAAAGATTTTATATAAATTGTGGATGGCTTTAATTAGCTTAAAGACTTGAAAGATGCGGATATGTTGACTTTGGCGATTCAAGAAATGAGTAAGGAATTTCCATCTTTAATGGATACACTTGTACATGAGCGAGACAAGTTAGTATTTTTTACTCCTCTCTATACAAATTCCATAAGATTAATTGATTTGTTTAAAAAAGAAAACTTGCATTATCAATAGTTGGGTTGAATTTAACTTTTAATCTTATTGCAATATATGAAATGATAGGTACATGTCATCATTTTTGTTGAGAGTAGCAAGTGAGCATAGCTCGGTGGTGGCAGTTGTAGGAAGAGGGCATCTTCAAGGGATCAAGAAGAACTGGAACCAACCTATAAAGGTTAGCTAGTAACAATCTTCTCATACTATGTATATCTTTTTCACCATGATTGTGTTAATGGTATTGCAGATTAAAGATCTATTGGAGATACCGAGGAATGAATCAATATTTACTGTAAAGAATGTTCTGATTTTTCTAGCGATTGCAGTCGCCGGTACAGCAATTGTTTCTGGCATATATCTTGCCACTAATTAATCTTAAGGGGAGAGATTTTCTCATTAGGACAATAAAAAAAAAAGCAGGGGAAATAACAGACGATTTACAGTAACTTTTATAAACTGGCATATATCTTGCCATGACTATTATGTGTATTATTGGTTTTATCGGTTGAATATTTTCATTATTGTATACAAATACATAATTTTCCCCTTCCCATGTCTTAACTCAACCCAACTATTCATTTTTTTACCCCAGAAAAAAAAATACCCACCTTGAATTCTTTGAATTGTGATAGCAAATTACATATATATATATATATATTACGCATTTTTCTTTTCCACATTTTTTCAATATTACACTACCTACTTATTGGAGTAGAATCACGCAAAATTCACTTTACTATCATAAATAGAACCAGTGTTATAACTTATAACAGAAGCACATACATACAAACAAGAGCCAACTAAACATCATACTATTATCATGATAATCTTATTTCCCCTCAAACGCATTTCATCAAATTGCATTCTTCTCTATATATTACGCACTTTGAAATCATAGTCCTTTTTCTCTATAAACCTTTTGGTAAAAAAAAAAAAAAGAAACACAACCAACATTTTTGAGAACAATGATGGTTACAATTGTTTCATACACCCAAGAATTCACCATGGAGATCAGTGAACAAGAATCTGTGTTGAACATCAAGAAACGTTTAGGACAGTTTCTTCAGATCCCAACATCTTCTTTAACCCTCTTTGTCTCTTGTTGGGAACTTCTTGACGGTCTCGACATTGAAGATTACCCAATCATCTCTCACGGCACCAAAATTGACCTAACCGTCACTCCCCTTTTCACCACACCGTCTATTTTTAACCCAACCGTTAAAACATTCCACGTCACCATCAAGCTCCCGTCAAAACAATTCACCATCGAAGTAGACAAAACTGAAACGGTAAACAGAAATATTGTCTCTATATATCTCACATCTTATAGATAGTTTTCTTGAGTAACAAGTTATTTGTTTGCAGGTAAGTAGCTTGAAGGACAAGATTCACATAGTTGAGAATACACCGATAAAGAGAATGCAGTTGTACTACTCCGGGATCGAGCTAGCAGACGATTTTCGAAACCTAAACGAATATGGAATCAGAGAATTCTCAGAGATTGTCGTGTTTCTCAAGTCAATCAACAGAGGCAAAGACGTTGCTCCGGTGAGGAAACTCTGTTTCTTGGTGCAGACGTCATCGAGTTTATTCAACGGAGCGAGGATTCCTGTGGAGATTAAGGACTCTTGCACAATCTCGGAGATGAGAGAAGGGTTACAAGCTAACAAGACGTTGCCAAGAGACGAGTATATATTCGTACACAAGCAACGGATTATGCGAGAGAATTGTAGTCTAAGGTGGCATGGTGTTGAAAATGGTGAGACTCTTTTTGTGTTTAAAGGATCTATTAGTCGTGGAGCTTACTGAAATTTCCAAAATTTAAATTTCGTTCTCAAGTTTTTTTTTTTTTTTAAGTCCTCTAGAACTCATGACATGCATGTGTACCGTAAGAAAATTGAATAACAATATATTTCATATTCTAAATATCCTGATTTTTAAACAATATATAAGATGATATTATGATTAATTTTCAAACTAACGTAAATATGTAACCATAAAGCGTCTATTTGTTAAATAACTTATCCAAAACATGTCTAGATCTCATTTAGTTATATATTAATGATAATATTTGTTCTCATCTGATTAATAATGATTGTTCAAATTACAAGTCAATAGTTACAAGCATCATTTTATAATGGATTTTTTGGGTTAAAAATAAATAAAACTGGAAGAAACCATTTTATAATTGATTTAAATGAAGTTGTTTCATGACCAAAAAAAAAAAGAAGTTGTTTCATGAAATTGGGAAATTCCATATTTTATTTACTGATTCTTATTTAAATATCATNAAAGAAGTTGTTTCGTGACATTTCAATATTGTTTGAAAGGGTGTAATATTTTATTTTTACTTTCAAATGGTTAATTATAAAATGAGAAATTCCATATTTTATTTACTGATTCTTATTTAAATATCATGAGCTTTTAAAAATAACACTATGTATATAAACAGTTGAGAAATATATCTACATTACTATTTGCTAGTTGCTACAGGATATTATTGATATTTCTATTATATCGTTAATTTTTTTTTCGATTAAAAACTTACAGCATTTTAAGGAAAATAACAGTTGCTCGAGGAAGAAAAAGTAAAACATAAACAATAATTGAACTGCAGAAGTTTTTTTTTTAATTTTTTATTTTGAGTTGTTTGAATTGCAGAAGTTGTGGTTGACTACAAATCTTTTTTAAATTAATTGATAATGCACAAAGAAAAAAGGCAGATCTTACGTGTTTAAGCGATTACACGGCTTTCAGCCCTTTATTTTGTTAGTAACATACCAATTCTCTCCAATTGATGACCTATGAACAATTTCATTTCCAAATGATGACCTATGAACAATTTCGTTATTAATTTTAAGGAGAATTAGCTAAAAGGATTTTTTTTTTCTTTCTAATGTTTGTACTTTGTAAAATTAACATTTTTTTTGTAAAAATTTCAATTTATGCCTAATATATCATTGTTTTATTCATATCTACTAATATTCCTACAATATATTCCATAAAATATTAACTAAATTTAATTCTCTAAATCTTAATAAAGAACATTTCTTTTTTTTTCTCTATGTTTTTTTTCTTTCTTTATGTTTTTTTTTCTTCTTTCATATCTAATTAAGTTTTTCTCTAAACACATATCCATAAGAATTCTTTATCAAAATTCACAAAGCAAAACATTAAGTAGTATATTATCAAATTTGGCATATAAGGTAAGTTCTTAGATGTGTAAATTCGTTTATATATGTTTAATTAAGGTTTTGATCTTCAAAGGCGAGCTACTGTTAGAGTCTTATCACATAAGCTACCTCTTACTTATTTACCTATCACATACGCGACATTGTGGATTATTTTTTCTTTTTCTTGTAGTTTCCTGAGATGAACTCTTAGATTCGAGTGGTTTTTGTGAAGAAAAAATAAAGTTAATGTTTGATTGGATCGATTTGTGAATTTAGGAAGACGATGTCTTATGAAAAATCTATTCTAGAATATAACGTCTTCTAGAATATAACGTATTCTAGAAAATCTATTTTAGAATATGACGTGTTCTGAAAAATCTATTCTAGAATATGACATTTTCTAGAAAATATATTTTAGAATCTGACGTGTTCTAGAATAGATTTTCAATTGTGCCCACTTATTCTGGAATAAATTTTCTAGAAGACCAAAAAATACACAGTATAGAATAACAATTGTAGAATATGCACGTTGGAAAAACATAATTATGGAAAAGATTTTCTATGTGACTTTGGAAAGCTAGTCTGGAATATCTAGTATACATATAGAATGTGAAATATATTTTAAAAACCAAAATAATTTTGATTGTTATTTGGAAAGAAAATATGATACACATATATGTGATGTGTGGTATATGGAGATTGCTTGACAATAATTGTTCGATATCTATCATTGATTAGAAAAACGTGGTAGAATGATTGGTTTGAAATCTATTTATACTTAGCAATAGATGAAAAATATGGTTTTAGAAAACTTCAATATGAAATTGGGTACGACCGATTTGTAAATCAATTACTCCTCTTTTGGGTTGGTTGATTACTTAGAAGCTCCACCAGTGATGTTACAAATGATCGTCAAGTTAGACATTTGTTTGGATTTTTCAAAAAGGATAATGTGATGCGTTTGTGTGTAACATTTAAACGTAGTGGTGAAGATAAAATGAGCATGATGAAATTTGATTTGAATATCCCCCTAGAAGGTTCAATTAGTGAAAAAGATGATGACAATAAACCTCAATTACCGAGAGAAGATGTAAGTAAATCTAGATGTAATGATAATTTGAAAAGTTATCATCCTAATGTTGAATTTGGTGTTGATGTCTAAATTTGTTGTTTGCAAAAATCAAAAGATTGGAGTGGTTGCTGTGTAAAAAAGGATCAACTTTTCAAAACAAGAAAGACTTAATAAAGACAAAGAAGGTATGCATCGTGAAGAATAACTTTGATTATAGAGTTGCAAAATCGTGTACGCGTTTCAGCCTTTCAGGTGTATACAGTACAAAGATCAGATATGCAATTGGAGAGTCGTGTAGAGTGTCTACTTGTGAGCGATTCTTAATTGTTTCTCTTTTTGTTATTCACTTTCCGATATATTAAAAGGTTTAAATCTACCATTAAAAGTGTACACTAAAGATTACAATGTCACTCTAGATTAATCAAGAAGCGATCTATAATATCATACCTCAAAAACCCACAATACAAAGATTGAATCTTTGTGGATAAACAAAAACCCACAAAACAAATATTGAATACTTGTATAGAATTGTACTTACCATATACTCCATAGAGCAAAAGATGGATCTTCGAACATAAATCACAAAAAAATTAAAAGGGTGGAACGACCATTCTGCCTAGAAGGTCGTTCCATAATGTTCAGTATAGTTGCTGGAACATTTTGGAACGATCGTTCCAAGCCAGAACGGTCGTTTTAAAATGTTCTAGGAACTATACGGAACATTATGGAACGACTATTCCAATTTAGAACGACCATTCTGTATAAATAATGAAAATTTTAAAAATATAATTTCAAAAAATTATTAAGGGTAAAAGAGACCTCAATTTTGAAAAAAAAATAGTTTTACAAAGTAGTATAATAAGAAGTTAGTTCCACAAACATAGGAAAAAATAAATCATTTGAGCTAATTTTTCCTTAATTTTAAGTTATTATATCAAAAGTAAAGGGTAGCATTGAAAATTGAGTATTTTTCTTTAATTTGAAAATATGTACTTTTTNTCTTTAATTTGAAAATATGGACTTTTTGTTTTTGTCTTTTTTCTTAAAATTTAGAAAATATATAATTTATTATTTTAATTGAAAAATTGTATCTTTTATTCAAATGCCTGCGAATAATTTATTTATCATACAAACAATTTATCATTAACAAAAATATTTCATCATTCATAATAGTTCACCATCCACAAAATGAAAAGTACTCAAATACAATTTTTTTTTACAAAATACCATTTCCACATATTTTTAAAGTCTAGTGGTAGAGTTTTTTTGTCACTAGTGGTAGTGGTAGAGTTAATATAAGT
>OVAV01003267.1:0-10075 GCA_900406375.1 Iberis amara
CGATGCATTTATTACGCTAAGACTTTATCAATTATCCAACAGATAATTGCGTAACTCGAGGCTAATGTCAGGTCACACGCGGAGGGCAAAATCGGTAGAAATAATGTACTTTGCCACATAATCATGGCATATCACGCAAAGTCGAGCTAATATGGCATTTCGTACAAACTATCTGGTCAATATGGCATTTTTGGTGATACTCTCATCAATAAATACATATAAAGTTTCTTAAGTGTATAAAAATTTAAGAAAAACNAGAACAAGATTCAATTTACCTCAGAAGCAGGGCTTTAAATGTTCAAAGCACGAGTCTTTGACTCATTGTGTCTATGAATATCTTGATGTCCAAAGACACGACGACTCATTGATTTGTGAATCTGTTGTATTGAATGTCAAGAAAGACACTGCCTTGAAAAACTCATCTCCAAAGTTTGTCTTTTTCTTTTCCGTTATGTGTTGGTGACGTTGTTTTTAGATCGAATCGCTAATGGCCACATGATCTCAGCGTGACCAATCACAATTTCGTTTGTTTTTGTTCTGTTTAGTTTGACCGTTTCTACAATAGTGAATGCACTCAATGTGTTCGACGAAATGACTGAGATTTAACTTTCACATGTAATCTCATTGGTTTACCAAAGAAACGCAGGTAAATTGAATTTCTCTTAGGTGGAAACATTGCAAGAAAACTAAAATCTTGTTTTCGTGATCTAATGGTGGCTTGGTTGTTAATATTTGTCTGAGGAAATGATCGTTACTCAAGCATTGCAAATCTTTTGTAGCATCGAGGTAACTTGTGCATATATGGATCATGTTTTTGCATTAATCTCTTTCATGGAAAGTGACTAGTTTGAAAGCTGAAATGTATTTTTCAGTTGTTGGAGAGAAAGTTGACTTCTGACTTAGACTTAATACACAATTGGAATATTTTAACATAATAATAGATAGAAGATATTTTATTATATACAACTTTGAACAAGTCAAGTATAGTGTTATTAAAATCTAGTCAACTTTAGGTGTGTCCACTAGATTCTATGTTTATAGATAAACAAATATACAAGGGTTGTTCACTCAATTCATTAAATTCACCCAAAAAGAAAAACTTCTTTTGTTCATAGCTTGAAATCTCACAATGGGTATTGTACCATTATTCTTGTTACTGATAACAACCTTGTTCTCAAGCTGTGGCTATGCAGCTATAACCACATCAAGTCCTTTATTGAGAGGGCAAACACTGAGCTCCCCTGGTGGAACCTATGAGCTTGGCTTCTTCAGCTCTAACAGTTCTTTGAATCAGTATGTTGGAATCTGGTTCAAGAAACTCACTCCTCGGGTTATTGTTTGGGTGGCTAACAGAGAAATTCCACTCTCAAGCAGCGCCAAGGCGAATCTCACAATCAGTAGCAATGGGAATCTTATCTTACTTGATGATGGTAAGAAAGATCCTGTGTGGTCATCTGGAGGCGATCTCACATCTAACAAGTGTAGTGCTGTGCTTTTAGAGACTGGAAATCTCGTCCTCATAGATAATGTTACTGGAAAGTATTTGTGGCAAAGTTTTGAGCATCTTGGTGATACTATGCTACCACTTACATCACTGATGTATGATACTCCTAATAACAAGAAACGTGTATTGACTTCATGGAGAACCATGACTGATCCATCACCTGGAGATTTTGTAGCTGAGATTACACCACAAGTGCCTTCTCAAGGCATTATATGGAAAGGCTCGTCACCATTTTGGAGAAGTGGACCATGGGCGGGAGCAAGGTTTACTGGGATACCAGAAATGGATGAATCATATATAAATCCATTGGGTATGGTTCAAGATCTAGTCAACGGCACAGGAGTTTTTGCTTTCTGTGTATTGAGAAACTTCAATTTGTCATACATCAAGCTAACACCAGAGGGATCATTAAGGATTCAACGTAATAATGGAACCAACTGGATAAATCACTTTGAGGGTCCAGTAAGCTCATGTGATCTATATGGTACTTGTGGACCTTTTGGTTTGTGTATGAGGTCTGGTACTCCAACGTGCCATTGCTTGAGAGGGTTCGAACCAAAGTCAGATGAGGAATGGAGAAGAGGGAATTGGAGCCGTGGATGTGTGAGACGCACAGACTTATCTTGTCAGGGAAACTCTTTGGCAGGCAAACACAGAGATGTCTTCTACCGTGTTTCCAACATAAAGCCTCCGGATTCTTACGAATTAGCAAGCTTTAGAAATGAAGAACAATGCCACCAAGGTTGTCTTAGGAACTGTTCTTGCACAGCCTATTCCTACATCAGTGGAATAGGATGTTTGGTGTGGAACCAGGAGCTATTGGACACAGTGAAATTTACTTCCGGAGGAGAGACTCTTTCCGTTCGTCTTTCACGTTCTGAATTAAGTAAGCAATCATAAAGAGCTTCCCTTATATTCACATCATATAATCTCTTTACAATGTTCTTTTTGGATAGCAGAATGGTTTATAGTTTCTTTTTCTTGTGACCTTTTCAGTTGTAGGAAAGCGAAACAAGATTATAACTATAAGCTTACTCAGTCTCTTAGTTTTCTTGATCTTGTTACTTGCTTCATATGGGTGTTGGAGATACAGAGTGAAACAAACTGGTTAGATATCATTTTGACCTCTAGCTCAATGCAATCAACTTTTAAAGATTCTGTACCAACATATGAATACTTGTAATTTGTAGGTTCAAGTCTTAAGCCTAAAGACAATGTAGAAAGCACTTGGAAGAGTGATTTGCAATCACAACATGTCTCAGGTTTAAATTTCTTTGAGATTCATACCTTACAAACCGCCACAAATAAGTTCAGCCAGTTTAATAAACTGGGTCAAGGCGGGTTTGGTACAGTTTATAAGGTAAGACATATAGTTTCTCTTCTCCATTCTGATATTGCTTATGAATGTCTATCTCTATGATACCTTCAGGGGAAGCTTCAAGATGGGAAGGAAATAGCTGTAAAACGTCTATCTAGTAGCTCTGTACAAGGCACAAATGAGTTTATGAATGAGATCAAACTTATCTCGAAATTACAACACAGAAACTTGGTTCGTCTTTTGGGATGCTGCGTTGATGGAGAAGAGAAGCTATTGGTATATGAATATATGGTGAACAAAAGTCTTGATACTTTTATCTTTGGTAAGTCCCTTTCTTGCTTTTGACCAATAGAAAAATTCTTTATACTGATCAGTTTCTGCTTTTGGCCATCAGATTTGAAGAAAAAGCTTGAGATTGATTGGCCTAAGAGGTTTAATATCATTCAAGGAATTGCTCGTGGACTTCTCTATCTCCATCGCGATTCATTCCTTAGAGTTGTACACCGTGATCTGAAGGTCAGCAATATTCTCTTGGATGAGAAAATGAATCCAAGAATATCAGATTTTGGATTGGCTCGGATGTTTCATGGAAATCAACATCAAGACAGCACTGGCAGTGTCGTAGGCACTCTGTAAGTAGCGTGTACCCATTCTTATAACATGTGCAGTCAGAAGTCTTTTGTGTTTTAACTTTTGAATCAATTTTGAACAGAGGCTATATGTCACCTGAGTATGCTTGGACTGGGAAGTTCTCTGAGAAATCTGATATCTACAGCTTTGGAGTTCTAATGCTCGAAATCATCACTGGCAATGAGATTTCAAGCTTCACCTATGGCAAAGATAGCAAAAACCTTCTTTCACATGTAAGATCCTATCTTAAACACTTGCTTGGTCTACATTTTTTTATCCTTAATTCTTATATACTTGTTAGGATTCTAAGTTTCCGACTTTAGAATCTTGGATTGGTCTGGAAAAGATTGACAGAACCATTGTCCAAACCAATTTCAATATATTCTCTTTGTATTATAATCTTTTAATAGGGATGTTCAGTCTGGTAATCGGTCGGTTTGCGTTCAGTCTTTTTGATTTATAAAAATTAAAATTAAAATTTTCGGTTTTCTTCGGTTTATTTGGTTTTCTCAGTTAATATCCGTACCATATCTGTATCCATGGCTTTTATAAAAATATATCCGAACAGTTTACCCGATTTATCGAAAACCATATCATATCGTATATATCGGTTCGGTTCTTACGAATTGAACACTTCTAAGTTTTTGTGTCCTTTTGTTTCCGATGTGAGATATTCTTGCTAATAGTTTTCTTTATGGATTGTTTGTTAATTTGTTGTAATAGGCATGGGAATCTTGGAGTGAAAATGGAGGAGTGGATCTGCTAGATCAAGATCTTGCTGATTCTGATTCTGATTCAGTCGAAGCAGGAAGATGTGTGCAGATTAGTCTGCTTTGTGTTCAACATCAAGCTAATGATAGACCAAACATCAAACAAGTTATGTCAATGCTGACTTCAACAACGGATCTTCCTAAGCCAACACAACCATTGTTTGTATTGGACACAACCGATGAAGATTCTTCTCTGTCTCAACGCTCTAATGATCTCTTCTCTATTAATGAAAACAAATCTTCTAAGGAGCTAAGGGATTGATTCCTCATAAGTGTTGTTGATTCATCTGATTATTCTACATGGACTTACTTGTGTTATTTACAATTGTGAAATAAATCAAAGATGTAAATGGGCTGAAGAACCTGTAATTTTACATATACCATTGTCTTATAATACTTTTGACTTGTGATAGGGAAATTTTAGGCCATAAAGTAGTTAGATTTATTTAAACTGAATTAGCCCAATGAACAATGTGGTACCAGTAACTGAGCATATACACCAAATTATCGAAATTAGGATTACCAAAATTTTTGACAAGATATGTGTGGGGTCAAATACAAATATCACACATTAAAAAACTAGCCAAGAGTTGGATAGTAATAAGAAGTCCAATCCCAAATTATTATGAGGCATTTTAGGATGATATCCATTAAAAAAGTCGTGCGAGTCTTTATGGCCTAAAGCGGACAGTATCGTACTAATAAGTTTGGTCTTGGTAGTAGCGGCCCAGAGAGTGGAGTGTTATNCACCAAATTATCGAAATTAGGATTACCAAAAATTTTGACAAGATATGGGTGGGGACAAAGACAAATATCACATATTAAAAAACTAGCCAAGAGTTGGATAGTAATAAGAAGTCCAATCCCAAATTATTATGAGGTATTTTAGGATGATATTCATTAAAAAAGCCGTGCGGGTCTTTATGGCCTAAAGCGGACAATATTGTACTAATGAGTTTGGTCTTGGTAGTAGCGGCCCAGAGAGTGGAGTGTTATAATATGCTTATAATTAACATTGAATGTTTACTCGTCAAACAAACACATTACTCTATGACAACAACCAAAAAAAAAAGACAAACACATTACGCAATCTATTTGTAAAATGTTACAGAAAAAATAATTAATTATCAAGCATATTTTAGTGAAATTATTGTAATAAATTCAATAGTAAAATTGTTATAACTTTTTGATATGTGGTATAAAAAGGCTGACGTAGCTTAAAAGTTCATCTAACATGAACTGTAAATAAAAAATAAAAAATTGGTATGTAAATAAATGGCTTTTACAATTTGAGCAAAAGTTTAAGTTAAATCATATAAATTATATTTGCCATAAAATCTATAATAAAATAGCCAACAAATGTGTTGATATGTGAATGTGATATAAAATCCTGAGGCGGCTGAAAAGTTTATTCAAGAAAAAAAAAAAACCTAACGATTCTTTAAATCCCACTAAACCAAACTAATCAAACAAACCTAAAGCCAACATAAGCAGATATTTTTTTTTGCCAACAAGCCATCATAACCAAATTGGGAAACCATGTATAACTGAAAACAAAGTTTAGTAAACCAATTTGATTGTATGTAGGGATGGGCATAATTACTCAAAACTGAACCAATAGGNGGACCGAATCGAATTGAACCAAACCGATGAACCGATAGGAATCGAAAATATAAGATAAGTGTTTATACCAACAACCATCGATATATCCTCTTGCCAATTTTTGGATATTTTTCGATTTAGATATTTTGGGTANCCGATAGGAATCGAAAATATAAGATAGGTGTTTATACCAACAACCATCGATATATCCTTTTGCCAATTTTTGGATATTTTTCGATTTAGATATTTTGGGTAATTTTGGTTCTTTTTGTTCTTTCGGATATTTTTTTAATTCTTTTGGGTATTTTCGGTTTCGGATATTTTGAATAGTTTCGGCTTTTTCANTTTTCGGTTCTTTCAGTTTTTTGGGTATTTTTGGGTAAAATATCTGAACCGAACCAGAACCATTAAAATTTTGGTTCTCAAACGGTTCCCATAATTTANGTTTCGGCTTTTTCAATTTTTTGGGTATTTTTGGGTAAAATATCTGAACCGAACCGGAACCATTAAAATTTTGGTTCTCAAACGGTTCCCATAATTTAGATCCAAACCAAACCGAACAGATCTAGAACCGAATCGAACCGATTTTCTTATGATTCCTATATGAATCCTATATTGAAAGAACATGAATCAAGCGGAACCGATCCACACCGAACCGAATAATCGAACGCCCACACCTAATTGTATTCTTCAAAAAATAAACTTGTTAAATTTCCAAACCAAACTGAAAAACTTCAATTAAACAGCAATTTTTACTTTCTCCAAATTATATAGACTAAAACCTTAATAAACCAATCCGGAATTTGAATTAGCCACCTCTACTTGGCCATCGTATCTAGGAGTTACAAGGCTGTCCTTAACAAAAACACAATAAGTTTGTTTAATTAACAAAAAGTTACATATTTTAGTTCTCATATGAGATCTATCACTCACTTATTACCTCTCTCTCTCCATATAATTGAATTGTGGTAGATGGGAGAGATCACTCTTTATATCTCTACACAACCTCACATGCTTCTTTATCACTTGATCCCATGTGCTTCCCTCTTTTCTCTATATACTTCCAAGAATACATGCCTTTATACAAAACTAATTCCTCATATTTAGTTTCATGTTTCTAATCATATCCTTTAGTTTGTATTTTTATGTATGTTTTATGCTTATTTAGGCTGTATGCTATTCTAAATTGACTGTTATTAAGCAAAAACAAAATGTAAAGTAAAGAAATGTTTAATTTGATCTTTAACTAGCTTAAAATAAATCAAGTTATTGAAATTAGATTGAGAATGTTATCCTAAAAGTGTAGACATTAAAGCTTCTAAGAAGAATCTCTTTAGTTATATACTAAAGAGTTGAAAAGAAAGAAAACTTCTATCTTTTTGAAGATACCCACCAAAAAAGTCTTCTTTTTGTTTGCATTTCACCAAACTAAAGAGAGAATAATAAAAGAAAAAGAAAAAAAAATGCTAAAGCTATATTAATATTCTTGGGGAAAATCGCATAAAAAACCTTCAAAGTGGCTGCCACTGANTTGGTATTAGTGGAACGAGAACTAACAAAAACAACCTTTGTAAAAAAATATACACTCAATGAAAGATTTACAAAACTATTAAAAAAAGATAGTTTCTTTTTAGGCATGCCAAATACCATTGAGTATGCTTCTGAATCTGTTCATAGATAGTTTCTTCACAAGTTTCTTAGCATCTGATCCTTCAGTTTCTGCTAGCTTCTCTATGTTCTTCAAATACCCTGAAGTCACAATCTTTCTTCTTGCGCTATTGCAGCTCGTTAAAGACATCAAAATCGATATCAAAAACTTCGAATCGCTGCTCACATTGCTTCCATCTTCTTGATCTAGTAACCGAAGAATGTAGCTAATGTTAAAATCGTCTTGCGCAAACTTCTTCCTGTTTCTTGGAACCGATATCAAACAGTATAGCGCCATACTCGCCATTTCTCGAACATCTATCGATTTCGCATCAAGAAATTTAACTAGCTCGGGCATAAAACCCGCATCGCCCATTATCCTTTTAACCTCTTCTTGTAAACTACATAGCCTAGATGTAACCTTCAAGGCTGATTCTTGAACAGAAATCTCACTATTTCTTAATAGATTTAGCAAATGATCCAAGAATTTGCAACTCATCAATGTATTCAAACAACTTGCTGATCCGAAACACAAGTTATCGATTGCTCTTAGTGCTATCTCCTTAGATTTCGAAGAAGATAACGAAATAGGATCGGATAAAACATTCACTAGCTCTTGAATTCCTCTTTCTTTAACTAAGATTTTGCGGGTTTGTTCATCATTAACACACATATTTAACAAGAGATCAACTGAATTTACCTGAACAATCTCTTCCTTTGATCCAATAAGCTTGATAAAAGTAGCTATAGTATCATCTTCTTCGATCATATACCTTTTGATCTCTTCAACACCAACTAGATTTCTCAATACTCCACATGAAGTACCAATCAATTCGCCGCTAAATTCACTACAAGAACATATCTTGAGCAATGCTGAGACACCTCCATGAGCAGAGACAGACCAAGCATTCTCAGAATTCTCTGTTAATTTCATCAAACACCTTGTGGACGCTTTTTTACCAACATCGTTTCCATTCTCAAGAACCCTAATTAAAGGACCAATCACACCTGATTGAATCAAAACAGATCTACAAGAACCAAATCCAGAGATAAACAATATAGCTTTTGCAGATTCTTCTTGAATCCCAATCTCAGAATCAAGAAACCCAACAAGTATATTAACCATATCGCTGATTTCGATTACAGTCTTGACATATCTATCATCTTCTTCCATAGCTTCGTTAAGTTTAATCAAAGCTTGTTTCTTCATCTCCAGATCCCCAATTTTCATCCTCGTTAATAAATCCCTAATGTAAAACCTTATGTCTTCTTTACAAGCATTAGCGAGAGGCTTCGATACAACGATTGCGAATCCGTGACTGAGAATCCCAGCGGAGTAAATAAGAGAGAGATTTCTTGTGTGTCGGTCGAACTTTCCGGCGATGAGATCTAAATCGCTTTGCATCAGGAGCTTACCAGTGTAAGAAACGTTCACGCAACGTGTCGCGAGATCGAAACAGTCAGTGAGAGAAACGAAAATGGCGGAGATTAAGCTTGAGAGAGAAGGGTCCAAATTAGAATCGAGATTCTCAAGAGCGATTAAACCAGAGTAAAGCTCTTGGAGTTTGCTTCTTATAAGTTGCCATTTGACGTTGAATGATTTGATTGAGTGGGAGAGTGAAATCAAAGAAGAGATAGCTTCGATTGCTCTGCCGATGCTGAAATTCGATTCCTCGCCGGCTTCTTCACCCATTGTAGAAGTCTTCTCCTTCTTCTTCTCAAGTGGTTTTAAAGCAACCCCATCTTCAAATGAAACTTGTTTCTTTGGAAAGAGGAAGACTTTCAGAGATAATCTCGTTTCGTTGGAGTTAACAGTAATGGCTATTCTCGGTGGGGTTGGAGGAGGAGGAAGAAGTAGAAGTAGTTAAGGGTATAAATGTCATTTTATTATTCTTTTGGGGTTAAACGGTAAAGCATAGGGAAGGTAAGTGCTTCTTAAAAATGGTTCGCTCATGAGCACGAGGACCTCGAGAAGGAGCTTTCTTTTTTCTTTTTCTCAATCTAATATTTGTCGTTTATTCTTTTTCTTTTTTATATTTGTTATATCCAAACTTTTCATAAAACAATATTCTCCCATATATTTATATTAGTTGGTGATGAAAGTATTAAATTCGAACACCAAATTTTTCTATTAAAAAAAATGTTACACACAAAAATCAAACCAAAATAAGTCTCTCTCTTTTAAGGATGCGACTTTTAGTGTGATTTTTTAATTTCTCAGTCAATGCCCCGACTAACCGTTGGCGGTTTGTATTGAGTGTTCTCCGTTACATCTTGACGGCAGTTTCTTTGACAGTTATCACTGTAACCGTTTTGATAATTGATTCATTGTGCTTATATATACTACCATTTCATTCACCATGTCGTCTTTTTTCTTCATTTTCTATAACCCTAAACTTCCCCCTATATCTGCTTCTCATGTCGGATCGTGTTCACGCCCGTCTCTAGGCCATTACCCTGGGGCTGGATGATGACATCATTGCTCTGCCACGAGAACTTTGTCAAGCCGCCTCTGATTCAAACCAGTTTAGTCTGGTAGCCAAACCGGTCAATCTTGCAAAACAGAACATACGAGCGATGCTAACGGCTTTACCCCGTCTCTGG
>OVAV01003268.1:0-10074 GCA_900406375.1 Iberis amara
TTGAAAGTTGGCTAAAATGTCAAATTAAACCTGACAACCTTATCTCTCCATAAAAACCTCAATGTATGCGTTGACTTAGCCAAATTAACCATAGAAAAGTCAGATGTTAAAAAATAAACGGAATATTTAACGTCTGACTTTTTTATGGTTAATTTGGCCAAGTCAATGCATACTTTGAGGTTTTTATGAAGAGAGAAGATTGTCAGGTTTAATTTTTTCAATTTATTATTTTATATAATTGGTCAAATGCTGCGTACTACCCAAGTACATTTCTTTTTTTGGTCACTAGTACAATGAAATTTAAGTGTTTATTCTGGTTATGAAAGCTCCATTCAACAACACGGATCTTTGGATAAGATGTAAATCATAATTTATGTATCATCTATACTATTATATTGAAACTATAATTTTATCCGAGCGCGAGATTATATATTTTTAAAAATCATAAATTTTATTAATAAAAAATATAGTTATTAAAATGGTAAGACATAATATATTTTTGTAGCAATGATATGCATATTAGTTTAGTAATGATATAATTATACAAAATTTTATTATGAGAATTTTGGTCAACAAAATTATATGGATGTAAAAATTATTTATGTTTAACATAAATAATTTTTCATGAAAAAATTGAATATCTATATTTTGTGTTACTCGTCTAAATTAAAGAATGTTTATAGTTAACATCTACCTTCTAAGTTAAATAGTACATTTAATTTAATAAAATTGTGTATTAACTATATTTTTCAATACGTTTTGCCACAAATTAAAGATTTTAATTTCTTATTAGCAAAGAACAGTTATACCTATGAAAACTAACCTTAACGAACTAACATCACAATTTTTTATAATAGTTTCATATAATTAATACTCTCTCCGTTTCAGATTAGTTGTCGTTCTGGAGAAAAATTTTCGTTTTAAAATATGTGTCGTTTTAGGTTTTCAATACAGAAATTAAATGAATTTGACTTTTTTGAACCAATAGAATAATTGCATGATTTTTTTCTATTGGTTGATTTAGAATATTTAATGGTGTTTTTATAGAAAATAGAAATTTCTTAATCTGTGTGCAAAACTCTAAAACGACAAGTAATTCGAAACGGAGGAAGTATTTATTATAGCTAAAATTTTTATATGTGGTACTATCTTTTATGTAACTGATATATATATATATATATATATATATTTATATAATTGTAACCCTATTTAAGCCATCCTACAATATATCAATGCTATAACTTTTAAGTCGTGAATATATATATGATCCTTAAAAGTTAAAACACTAAATTGGAATAACTATATTTTTTCAATTTGAACTTATACAGTTTTATTTAACATAATAAAAAATATGAAACTTCGTGTTTTTATGGTTTCTTTCTTTATATTTTTGGTTTTTCATAGTATACCTTTTAAAACATTACTCATTTACATATGTGATGTGAGACTTGATATACTATCCTTTCTTAGTAATTTGTGTTTTTTAATATATATATATATATATGTATATAAGAGGTGATGATTTTTTTAACGAAATAATAAAATGAAAATAAAGGATAAATATAATAATTAAGAATGTTATATACTTTGATATCAAATTTTCTTTATTCATATTGTTGGTTGCTAAAAAAATTTTAAGTTGAAAATATTTTAGTTTTAGAAACAACTAAATTTTTGAGATCTACATGTTACTATTTTACTTATCATATATTGGGATTCAATACATTTTTCTAGTGATTACATAAAATATTAGTGTATAGTTTAAGAAAATTAAAATACTTAATTTATTATGTATTATTTATGTTAAAAAAATAAAATTATTATTCTGTTAAATTCATCATATTAATAAAATAACATAATATTACTAAATTATTTGACCAGAGATATAAATTATACATACAAAAGTACGTTCATTAATCATTATTGTAGAAATTTTATCATATTAATAAAAACATATAAATAATTTTAATAAATATTTCAACAGCATCACTAATATTATTCATTTTAATAATATATATTGAAAATGATAGTTTTACTCCCTAATATTAGTCATATAAATATAATCCAATTACTAAATTATTTTTTAGTTAACTATAATAAATGTAAAAAATACGCGAGGTGATTGTATTTTTGAGTTTTTATGAGTTAATAGTATCTTTAAATTTTAGTTTAGTATCATTTAAATTTTTTGTTGATGATATGGATACTCTAAAAAAGAGAGAAAATTCTCCTATTGTATATACTAGATAATATCCCGCGTAGATACGCGGGTTTGCATTTTAGTATGTTCGAAATAATTTTGATGATATAGTGTAGTTTTGAAAATTAAGTGTCAACAAAATTCTGGAGATGCTAAATAGATAAATACAAATTATTGTTTGAACTAATAAGTATAAGTATCAATTTTTTTCTCTAGATTGAATTCGTTCTTTTTGAACAAATTTCTGATCCTCCACAGAATTAGAACGAAAAGAAGGATTAAAGAAGATATGTTTTAAGTTAGCATACTCGGATTTTTTCTTTGATTCATAAGTGGGTACACCTTGAGTGTACAATTGTAATGCAATGATTGAGTTACAACTCAAATAATCACATATTGCATTTGTATCCATTCATTCATAACTTTTATTAATTTTTTACCTATTTTATCAGCTCTAAAAAAATTCATAATTTGACAAAAAAGATCATATAAATTTGTATACAATAGTTTAAATAGCTAAAATCTCTAACAACAGCTCAATTCATTCATAAATTACTAAAACTAATTTACTGGACCAATTCAACCTATGGATTAGTTCTTGTTTTCCGATATATCAATAAAATATTATTGAAAACATATTTTTTCGCACATCTCAATTTAATCTTATTATGTGAAATCATGATTCAACAAATCCAACCACAAACTCGTGAAAGATAGTATCATGTATGATTATGTTTATACATTTCTATATAACAAAAGTATCTTTTTTTTATGATTCCACAATCCCCAATAATTTTTAGAAACGTGATTTTCTATCCATCATTTTTTCGATGCGTTTTTTCGAAATAATTAAAATGCAACTCGTTATGCACAAAAAAATTTGAAATACAACTCGCTCACCTTTATTGATTAGTATGAGTTACTCTGAGTTCTGTCAAATCCACTCCGATGGCGATTTTTTGAGTTTTGATACTCTGATTGTGATAATGAAAGAAAAGAGTTCAAAAACGAAGATGCAACATATCATCGCGAACGCGTGTCAAAAAGAAATGAAGAATATTCTAGGGATTGATTCGACATGATTTCTTTATCAATAATCTTAGATAATTAAAAACCGTTCATAGGCCTATACATGATGAGCAAATCTAACATCTTAATACCTAAGATAAATAATGGGTGTTTCTCCTATGTAGCAACAAAATATATGAGTTTAGTTCAAAACTCTGCAGCTTATGTAACAAGATCAGCATATTCAATATTAGTCACTTCAATAATCAAAAAGATGCATCCTTGTCAATCAAAATCAACATAACTCACGCTCAGCTTCATCAAAAATATCATCTAAGAAGTTAATCCACAGAGAAGAATACACTACAGTGAAGCTAAACTGAATTGAGTTTAGAAAAGGTCTCTTTTACACTAAACATCGATCTATCCAACAACATCAAGTAAATCAACTCTAAACAAACACTTAGGCTCATAAGAAATCAAATTTGGTAGATTATTACATAAATCAATAGAACTATTAGTGATAGAATATAAACTATTGTGTTACGATTTTATAGTGATATTAGTATAGCTCCTGATTTTGTGTAACCAACTGAGATAATGTAGACTATAAAGTCATCTTCAATCAATGAAATACACAAGCTTTGAATTCAATCTTACATGGTATCAGAGCTCATCTTCTGATCCTTCTCCTTTTTCTTCTTTCTCTCATCTTCTGTTACTTCTTTTTCTCTCCAATGGCTACTCCAAACGAACGCGCCTACGGAGTCACGAATATCAAATCGCAAATTCTCCTCATTCTTGATCGTGATGATCATAACTATGATGCTTGGAGAGAGCTATTTTTGACTCACTGCTTAGCTTTTGACGTCAAAGGCCACCTAGATGGAACATTATTGCCTATCGGCGATAATGATGAGGCTTGGCACAAGCGCGATGGACTTGTGAAACTTTGGTCTATGGAACTCTGTCCACAGATCTGTTCAAATCAAGTTTCAAAACTGGCGGAACATCCTGTGATGTGTGGAATCGAATTGAGAACCAATTTCGGAACAACAAAGAAGCAAGAGCAATCCAACTTGATAACGAGCTCCGCACTACAGAGATCGGAGACCTTACGATTCAGCAGTACACACAAAAAATCAAGTCCTTATCCGACCTTCTCTCCAATGTTGATGCACCGGTGAATGAACGAACTCTCGTTATGTACCTACTCAATGGTCTCAATGGCAAATTTGATAACATTATTAATGTTATCAAGCACAAGGAACCCTTCCCTTTATTCGACAGTGCTAAGTCTATGCTCGAGCTTGAAGAAACTCGACTTAACCGTCTACCGAAACTCCCACCAACCAGTCACACGGACCACTCTTCTTCTGCAACTGCTCTGGCTGTTGATCGTGATAACAATCCTCCACCACGAGGTCGTTCTCAACAACAGCAGCGACCAAGTAACTTCAGGGGTAATCGTCGTAATAATCGTGGGAACAGAGGACGTGGCAATTCAAGTTACCAAAACCAGCTTAATCCTTATTGGAACTCTCTCAATCATTGGCCATCACAAACCCCTTTCAACCCTTGGACTCCTGGCTATGCACCCTGGTACCAACAACCTTTTGGACTAGATTATCGCTTTTCCAGGCCTGTGACTTCGAACCAGCCTCGACAACTGACACAACAAGACTCTCTGTCAACAAACCTTCCACAGGCCTAATCCACAGAGACTTTACCAGACCTCAGCAATGGAGAATGGTATATGGACTCCGGTGCCACCTCTCATCTCACATCCTCGGCAGGTAGTCTTGACTCACCTCTCTCTTATAATACTAATCAGTCGGTCATTGTCGGTAACGGTTCGAAACTTCCTGTCACCTGTCTCGGTTCCACCTCTGTCCAATCTCAAACCAAACCCCTCTTGCTTAAGGATGTCTTAGTCACTCCCCAAATTGTTAAAAACCTTGTCTCAGTTCGAAAGTTTACTAGAGACAACTTATGTTCTGTTGATTTTGACCCCTTTGGCTTTTTTGTGAAGGATCTTTTCAACCGGAAAACTCTGCTCCGATGTGAGAGCGATGGCGACCTTTATCCTCTCCCGACCATGCTCAATAAAGCCCCGTCATCTGCTCTTCTTGCCTCTACGCCAACTTTATGGCATAAAAGGCTCGGGCATGTGAATGAAGCTATCCTTCACTCTCTTTCAAAATATGATTTTATTTCTTATAATAATGACAAATCTCCTACTTGTCACTCATGTCGTTTAGGAAAGCATTTGAAACTTCTATTTGGTTCCTCTAATAATGTTGTTACTCAGCCCTTTCAAATTATTCATTCGGATTTATGGACGTCTCCTGTTTTGAGTTTAAGTGGGATCAGATTCTATGTTCTCTTCTTAGATCAATATTCACAATTTGTTTGGGTATATCCTCTAAGAAAGAAATCTGATGTTTTCTCTAAATTTATTCATTTCTCAAACTTTGTCAAAACACAATTCAAAAAATCTATTCAAGCTTTTCAATGTGACAATGGAGGTGAATAGAATAATGCTCAATTCCATGAATACTTTGCAAATCATGGAACTGTAGTTCGATATTCTTGTCATCACACGTCTCAACAAAATGGAAAATCGGAGAGAATGATCCGTACACTAAATAACTGCATTAGAGCTCTATTAATTCAAGCTCATCTTCCTCCGACATATTGGGTAGAAGCTCTTAATGTAGCTGTCTACTTACGAAACATTCTACCCTCTGTTGCAATCAAAAATCAGATTCCTTACACAATTCTCTACCACAAATGTCCCACCTATGATCATTTGAGAGTATTCGGTTCTTTTTGCTTTCCAAATCTGAATCATTCATCACTTCATAAGTTAGCTCCAAGATCAACTCCCTGCTTGTTCCTTGGTTATCCATCTCAACACAAAGGATACAGATGCCTCGATCTAAAAACAAATAAAATCATTATTTCCAGGCATGTATACTTTGATGAATCCATCTTCCCTAAAGCTCAAACACCCTCTCAACCCTCTGTGCCTACTTCCTGTGATTCTCTTTCTGATCCCCCTTCCCCACTGCTTCTCGCACCTTTCCTAGCGCTAAATACACCTTCCACAACTCCTGTTTCCACTTCTGCTCCAGCTCAGCCAGCTCCTGTAACCTCACACCCAATGGTTACTCGATCTAAGGCTGGCATTCGAAAGCCTAAACCTGTCCTTACTCTTCAAATTTCTGCTCATTCTCCATTACCAAACAACCACTTAAAGGCTCTTTCAGATCAGAATTGGAACCAGGCAATGACTGATGAGATTAGTGCTATGAGAAAGACTAACAGTTGGGACTTGGTTCCACGGCCTCCGAATGCTAATATAATCCGCTCAATGTGGCTTTTTAAGCACAAGTTTGATGCATATGGTCGTGTAACTCGTCACAAAGCTCGGTTAGTGGCCAATGGTAGATCGCAGGAAGCGGGAATTGATTTTACTGAGACCTTCAGTTCGGTTGTTAAACCTGCAACCATCAGAACAATATTGAGTATTGCTGTCTCTGCTCAATGGCCAATACATCAATTAGATGTACAAAATGCCTTCCTTCATGGAAAACTTGATGAGGATGTTTACATGTTTCAACCCCCTGGATTTGTTGATCAATCTCGGCCTCACCATGTCTGTAAATTGAATAAAGTTGTTTACGGATTAAAGCAGGCACCTCGTTCTTGGAATTTCAGATTTGCTTCTTATCTAACACACATCGGTTTTGTCTCCAGTAAAGCGGATAGTTCTCTATTTATATACATGAAAGGAGCATCAACAGCCTATATTCTTCTCTACGTAGATGATATAATCCTTACAGCATCATCATCAACTCTTCTTCAATAAATCATATCAAAGATGAAGCAAGAATTTCCAATCTCAGACCAGGGAATACTTCATCACTTTCTGGGAATAAAGGCAGAGTTCAACAAGTCTGGACTGTTCTTAACGCAGCAGTCTTATACTCGTGAAATCATAGCTAGAGCAAAGATGACATGCTGTAAACCTATTGCAACACCTGCAGATGTCAAAACCAAGCTTTCGGCAGACCCTGGAGATCCCGTTGAAGACCCGACAGAATACAGATCGCTTGCCGGCGCTTTACAGTATTTGACGTTCACACGTCCGAATATCTCCTATGCAGTTCACCAGATTTGTTTGTTCATGCACGACCCCAGACAAAGCCACCTGCAAGCACTCAAACGAATCATTCACTACTTACAAGGAACTATCACTTATGGCTTGGTTTTATCAAAGAGTCCCATTGACACTCTTACTTCTTATTCAGATGCGGACTGGACCGGTTGTCCCGACACTAGGAGGTCCACCTCAGGTTACTGTGTTTTCCTGGGCTCCAATCTGGTCTCCTGCTCCGCCAAACGTCAACAAACGGTGTCCCGCTCAAGCTCCGAAGCAGAGTACAAGGCTGTCGCAAATGCTGTTGCGGAGTTGACATGGCTTCGAAATCTGCTCCTTGAACTCAATCATCCTCTTCAGAAAGCTTCTATTGTCTTCTGCGACAACATCAGTGCGGTCTACCTCTCAACGAATCCTGTAAAACACCAAAGAACGAAGCATATCGAGTTAGACATTCACTTTGTCAGGGAAAAAGTAGCAGTTGGTCAAGTTAAGGTCTTCCATATTCCTTGCTCAATGCAATATGCTGATATCTTTACAAAAGGACTACCTACATCACTATTCACAGAGTTTAGATCCAGTCTTAACCTCCGCCCTACGGACGCCTCGACTGCCGGAGGGTGATAGAATATAAACTATTCTGTTACGATTTTATAGTGATATTAGTATAGCTCTTGATTTTGTGTAACCAACTGAGATAATGTAGACTATAAAGTCATCTTCAATCAATGAAATACACAGGCTTTGAATTCAATCTTACAATTAGAGATATAAAAATTAAGGGTTTCAATGAATTTACATCATACCTCTTGTAGTCGTAGCCAACAAATGACAATCTTGTGTAAGAGCAAAGCAAGCTATCCTCAAATCATGAGCCATGATGAACTTGGTTCGTTTAGGATGCAGAAGATGTGTATATTGAGAGAAACAAGAAGTGGAAGAAAAATGGGCTGAGAAAAGTATTTTACGAATGATTTTTTTTGTTAGTTGAATGGCTTGTGAGTTTTCAGTTGAGTAAACTTTAACTAAAAAAGTAGGTAAAGTTTCATATAATCCATTTCACAATTTTTTATTAATGAATACTATTAAGTTTTAAATAACAGTAGATTTCATATGATTTTGACAAATTATTAATTGAATAACATGAGATTATAGATGATTTCAAATGATTATGTACAAATTACAATTTCAATAACATAAGATTTGTGAAGACATTTACAATTCATCAGTTGAATAATAGAAAATTTTAATAAAACTCCAAAATCTTATAAAATCCTAGATCCAGAATACCCCCTAAGTCTCGCTGAGTCATTTATATGTAGTATTAAAGTCAATCACGTAGATGTGTCGGAGAACCCAAAATCAAACTGACGCGCTATGAAATACCTACAAGATTGGTATAGGAGTTTTATAAGAGTCCTCATTCATAATTAAGAGTATTATTCGTTGACATGAGTTCACCATTTTTCTTACACATGGATTGGTGTGCCTTGAATTTGTCAAATGTCACCGCAAAAGATTATTATAAAGACATTGATCAGTTATATGTAAAGTGTCTAAGGAACACATATGAAAGGAGATGTGATTTGTTCCTCCAATATAATGTGAGATAAATATGTCTATGTTTATTGAAGATTTGATATTGAGCAATGCTTGGACGTGTTTAACCGAGATGAACTTCAGTCATTTTTTTAATCCATATAATTTGGAGTCCGATAAACATGATATGACTTAATATGGATGACTTAGTTTCTTACCTTATGCATATATAAATATATAGTGATATAAAGATGATGGGGATAAATGATTCCAATATAAGTGAAAGATTATTGGAAATATCTTGAAATCAGTTGTACATACTCTTCCAAAACTATATTGTCAAAGTTTGAAAAAATTGTATAATATTATGTGATTATAATAATTTGATAGAATGCTTATAGTTTATGGGTTTAAAAGTTCATTACATCATATAGGATTATTACACCTAAACATGCTAGATTGAAATATAATTAGCTTATAATATGGATTCAACTATCTTCTAATGTGGTTTAAGTGTTTATCGTATATGAAATCTATCTATATATATATATATATATAATATTAATCAAATTTATATAAGATATATGTATTTACTTGGAAAAAGAATAAAAGAATCCATTATAGTAAAAACATATAATGAGTTTCAATTAATAAATCAATATTCAATAAATACGAATAATTGTATTCGTAGCAAGAATTTATAAATAATTATAAATTATTACAAATTCTAATACCAAAGCCTAGGGGTGGGAAAAAAATCTAAACCAACCCAACCAAATTCAAACCAATTCTAACCAAACAATATCTTATATAACCAATCACTTAGAATTTTTTCCAACCCAAATGGTTTGGTTCGGATTTAAACCAAACCAAATTGATAACCTAATGTGTTTTTAAATAAATTTTGTGAAGTAATATATTAGTTATAAAAAATTATCTATAAATTAACAAAACCACAATATATTAGATAAATCATAAATTCTGCTACAATTTCACCCAACCGAACATAAACTAAACCATAATAAATTTAGTTGAGTTTGGTTACACTTTTATTAAACCCAAAAAACCCAAACCAAACCGAACCTCATGCGAATCAAAAATAAAACCGAAGTACCCTCGGTCTAGGGGTGTCAAATTGGGTAAACCAATCCAAACCAACTCA
>OVAV01003269.1:0-10074 GCA_900406375.1 Iberis amara
AAATCAGCGTTCACATGAATGCTATTCTAGTAATTAATCTTCCGCTAGTAGGTCAGCCGTCATTACGCTAAGTTTAACATTAATCCAGCTATTTACGGCTGAGTATAGGTAGCTCACCCGTATAAACATCCAATAAGTCAGCCGTTCATTAAATAACTCAGTCAGCCGATGTTCATTAAATCAGCCGGCAAAACATAACTCAGCCATTTCATAACTACAACTCAGTCAAATTTTTGACAACTCATCCCGCCGAAGTATAAGTCAGCTGTCACTTGAGTGCGTACGTACGCCGTTATCACATAAATCAACCAGATTTACGTAGGTAAGCCGTCACATAGGCTAACTTGTGACTATAATTCAACCTTTTACACATAAATCAGCTAGTTTTATGTAAATGAGTCATCACGAGCGGCTGACTTATGTCCGTAAGTCAGCCCATTTCTCATAATTTAGCCTAGTTGTTTAACTCAGCTGCAACGTAACCATAACTCAACTATATCGTAGTAAGTAGCGCTTCATGGCTGCGTTTATTAATACACGTCAGCGAATTCCTACGTGGCGAATGGCATTCCTGTAAATACGTTTTTTGTCACGACGTAATATAAGGGCACGCTGGACATTTAAAAAATAGTAGTAATAAGAAAAAGATTTGGATGGTTCTGGTCGTTTTTACTAATATGTGTGTTGTTTAAGTTAACTTCCCTAGTTTTTATGTAGAATGAAATTACTTTGCATTTTAGAACTATTAACTTGGACATCGATTTCATCTAGTTTATCAGCATATTTTGGTTGTTAGTTCCCATTTTAGACCTCTTATCCAGCTTATGAATTACTTGCTTGAAGTCAAGCAAGGATTAAGTTTGGGAGAGTTGGTATCTCTATATTTTACATTTTCGAAGCACATATTTTTATTTTTTGCTTTTGTTTTTCCATCATTGTGTTGCATTCATGGTTCTTTATAGTAACTTTGCATGTTTAGGATAGTTTTGCATGAATATTGCATATATATTGCATTTTTGAGTTAATTCAGGTACTTAAGATACTTTTGGAACCATAAAGATAAGATGAAGAAGGAGAAGTATTAACTTGGCCATTCTAGTAGAGCCTTAGTCGAGTAACGAGACCAAGGATGCAGCCAAGTTTTCTACTTGGCCAACATGCTCGGCTAGAGTCCACTTCAAGACCAATCCAGATGAGCCAAAAATTTTCTGCTCAGCCAACCTGCTCGGCCAGGAGTCCATTTCAAGACCAATCAAGACGAGCCAAGTTTTATTCTCGGCCATAGTCTACTTCAAGCTGCAACAACAACATCACACGGCCATCTAGCCCGAGCTAAGCATCTGAAGCAATTTGTTTTGGTCATTTAGTGGTTTAGGGTTCTCCAAAACCATTATAAATAGTGGATTACGCCTATATTTGTTGATCACCGTTTCTTTTATGCTTTTTTCTTACAATTTTCTCTTGTTTTATGTCTTAATGTTCTTGAGAGATTAATCCAATATCTTTCACTATATTTTGTTTCTGCTTTTAATTTCTGTTTATACTTGCTTATTTTAGTTTATTCTTTATGAATATCTAGTCATATTGACTTATGGGTTTGATCATCAAATTCTTGGTTTGTGTTCTTGAGTGTTCTTGATAGGTTTATCATTGATCTTGGAATGTACTTAGTTTTTGCGTACTTAGTTTCTGCCTTCCATACTTGTCAAACTTACTAATCTAAGTCTGATCTTGATGATTTACATGAGTATTTTTTATGGTTTTTCTAGGTTTGTAATCTTCTTGAATACTAAGTAGTTCATATGTTCTTGAGGATGAGATAGATTAGTGTTGAATCATTGATCTCCTAGATATTTAAGCTTGTTTATGACCTTAGACATTTCCACACCCAGAAGGTGTTTGATGAAATGTCTGAAGCAACTGATTTCAGAGATTTGCATTCCTATCCCAAGGGATTGGTTCTTTAGGGGTGCTTATTGGCTTTAATAGACTGTTTCTTCATCCCTGCTAGGTTATGTTCCGCTGTGATCTGACGCTTGTCCCTATTTATTTGAACCTAAACTTGACTATTAATTATCATGTTTATGCATTTGATTTGTACTCATGGATACTATATACATACTTGGATTATATTTTATCATTTTACCACTCTTGTTAATCCAAGTAGATTTCTCACCTTAAATTTAGCTTTCTTTCAAGCTATGTATCTGTATTGAGTGTAAAGTCTTTTTTGGAATGAGCTTGGTAGAAAGTGTTAGGTTTGAGTTGACAGAAATAAAATTTCATGTAGTTCTAATTCACTATTCTTGGACTAGATAGGATTAGGTGGGACTCGATTATGTGTATTTGGGCTGATTGAATAAGAAAAGAACATATTGGAAAAGGGAAAAGAAGTAGGGAAATGGTTAAAAATCCTTAGGAGAGGAAAGAAAAAGAAAATGAAACAGTATGATCTAGTAAAAGATTGGGTATTGTAATGTAAAAAATATGATTTTGTGCAAAACATAAAGAAAAGAAAAAGGGCAAAAGCCTAGAAAGTATGATTGAATAAAAAGAAATGAAAGTCAAAACTGATCAAGAAGAAAAAGGAAATGTGAACCATGAAGATTGTTTTGAATTATAAAAGGTAGAAATAGGATCTACTACTGGAATTTAGAAATAGGAAAGCTTTTAACTTCTATGTTATTGGGTAGATGGGATTATGTTCTTATATGCATCAATTAGTTCTTACCTTTAGCAGTCTGCTAAAGTTCATTCCCTTTTGAGTGATCCTTGTTATGAAAATCTTGACCATTATATGAAGGGATCAACTTTGTCTTTTAACATGTCCATTAGCCAACATAGTTCAATGAATGTGCATAGCTTGATTTATGGTTTCTGTTTAATGAATGTTAAAGGGATAAGTATATTTGAAAGCATGTGTAGGTTAGAACTGATATGAATTATGTTTTGATGAGTATGGTTATAGTTTTTAAGTAGAATGAAATTACTTTGCATTTTAGAACTATTAACTTGGACATTGATTTTATCTAGTTTATGATCATATTTTGGTTGTTAGTTCTCATTTTAAACCTCTTCTCCAGCTTGTGAATTACTTGCTTGAGGGCAAGCAAGGATTAAGTTTGGACGAGTTGATATCTCTATATTTTCCATGTTCTAAGAACTTTTTTTAAAAATCATTTTGCTTTTGTTTTGCCATCATTGTGTTGCTTTCATGGTTCTTTATAGTAACTTTGCATGTTTAGGATAGTCTTGCATGAATATTGCATACATATTGCATTTTGGAGTTAATTCAGATACTTTTGGAACAATAAATAAAAGATGAAGAAGGAGAAGTATTGACTAGGCCATTCTGCTCGAGCCTTAGCTGAGTCAAGAGACCAAGGATGCATCCAAGTTTTCTGCTCGGCCAGAGTCCACTTCAAGACCAATCCAAACGAGCCAAGTTTTCTGCTCGGCCAACCTGCTCGGCCAGGGTCCACTTTAACACCAATCCAGACGAGCCAAGTTTTATGCTCGGCCAACCTGCTTGGCTAGAGTCCACTTCAAGACCGTTCAAGACGAGCCAAGCTTTCTGCTCTGCCAACCTGCTCGGCCATAGTCCACTTCAAGTTGCAGCGACCACATCATTCGGCCATCTAGCCCAAGCTGAGCATCTGAAGCAATCTGTTGTGTCATTTAGTGGTTTAGGGTTTTCCTAAACCACAATAAATGGTGGATTAAGCACACATTTGTTGATCACCCTTTCTTTTATGCTTTTTCTTAAAGTTTTCTCTTGTTTTATGTTGTTGATGTTTTTGAGAGATTGATCCAATATCTATCAACATCTTTTGTTTCTGCTTTTGATTATGTTTGTACGTGCTTATTTCTGTCTAATCTTCATGAATATCTGGCGCTTATTTATTTATGGGTTTGATCATTAAATTCTTGGTTTGTGTTCTTGAGGGGTTGGTTGCTTAGGGGTGCTTATTGGCTTTAATAGATTGTTTCTTCATGCCTGCAAGGTTATGTTCCGTTAATGAGAATTAGGTCTGGATATAACTTAGTTTGAGATCATTTTTCAAGGGATTGAATCTGATTGTTAATGAGTCTATTGTCTAGGGATCACCTCATAATTGAGGTATGTTAAACATTTAAGTAGGTTAAGGAGGATCACTAATCAATTACCCCATCCTTAGGAACTTCATTCCCTGATTTTTTTTAAGTTTCATCTACTCATCTGCTTAATTTTTTAGCTTGCTTCTTATCTTGTTATTTTTGGTTTATGCATTTTAGTTCTTACGTTTGTTCTTTTTGATTAATTTGTTAGTTTAAACTTTTAATCACCTAGCTTGAATTAATAGGATTTTATTTCATCAAAATGGTTAATGATACACCTATTTGAATTGATAACCTAATATACTACAATGACAATGATAGTATGTTAGAGATGGAACTAGTATAAGACTGAAAAAAATCCGACTCTCAGTGACTTATGTTCTAGTTTCTGCTTCACCCTCTAAACTGATGATGAAAATAGAGTAATCTTTTTACGTCCTATGAACTCAAATAACCCTAGATACTTACCCAAGCCTCCCACCTTTGGAATTTGGGTAAGAGTTTGCGTTTATTGCTTAATTGACAATGGACAATGCGCAATAAACATAAGAGTAGACTTCTGAAAGTTCACCTCTTACCAGAAAATAGACCATAAAGATGAAGCCTCTAAATTAAATTTCTACACTCCAAAACATCTGTATTACAAAATAACAGACAATCGCATGCAAATAATAAATGAGACACTACAGGACCATTACCACTAGCCTTAAAACCACTTATGCATCTTTTAGCAACTAAATATTTATGTGCTACAAGTACATTATATGTGAATAGTCTTTTTAGGATAATATTTATGGATATAATTTGATGGAACCATGTTTTAAGTCTATTAGCTAATATTCTAGAAATAATCTTATACGCAACATTTGCTGGACTGGTAAGTCGAATATCTTTAGGGTGTTGTGGATTGGTAATCTTAGGAATTAAACACAAAAAGGTATGATTAATATCCGAAACATGAGACTGATGAAGAAAGAAGTGGTGGATGAAAGCCTTGGGGGGTGATTGGTATTTTGGCATTTTTAGCTGTAAGTAGTTTAACAGCCCATACAGTCAATTTTTTATCCAATCACAAAACTTTTAAAATCTTACAGCATTTAAAGTCACTTTGATTTTTTTTTCTTCTCTTCTTGTCACAACCATTGAAAATAGGCTGTTTAATTAAAAAATCATTTACAAAAAAAAGGTTTTTTCCTTTTTTTTTCCCCAAAATATTTTAAATTAATATAACTATTTATATACAATTCAAAATACAAAAAAGTTATTCATAATATTTATTTTATTTTCATTATTTTAAAATCCATTTTGGTTGACTTATATTTTTTTTTTTGATGACCCTGGTATCTGGAGCCCCGAAGGACTCCGACTAGGCCCAAAGCGTCCGCAGTCGCCAAGGGTATCNTATATAAGAGAACTGCCAAAATTCACTCCATTTTAATTGACGGTGGCCGGGATTCGAACCCAGGTGGCGGAACTTACAGCNTGTGAGCCATTTACCACCAGAGCTAGAAGCTCCGGTTTAAATTATTATTTTTTGTTAGTTTTATTTTAGATTTATCTCATATTGATTAACAAAAATAAAAATACTATGTAAACATATACTATCATAAACTAATTATAAATAAACAATATCACTTATTCAAAACACATATTAAAAGATAATATATGGTAGGTGTCTGTGACGAAATTGATAATGCTATGTGGGCCACTCGGCGTTAAATATTTTATTTAATGAATAATTTGAATTATGTTTAATAGGTTTGTGAATTTTTTTTTTCCTTGAGTAAATGATATATATAGTTTGAATTTTGAAACCAATAAAAAGAGTTGAATATGATGATCATACATAAAAATAATCGTGTGTAAACTTTTGTTATTTCATTACATAATTATAAAAATATGACATAATATTATTTTAACAATTATTTCTTATAATTAAAAGTAGCAGTCACTGCTTTTATAGTTTTGGTTACCAAACAGACTTATATTGTCATTTAGAAAAAAAAGTCAGTCGTATAGCTAAAATTTCTGCAGCTAAAAGTCTACAGTTTAAGCTAACTGTCACAGTCGTTACCAATCAGACCCTTAGTGTCAGATGCCAGGGTAGACCAGTGGTGTTTGAAGAAGTGAGCCCATCAGGGCAGGGCCAGGAGCTTTACTATCACCAAATTGATTTAAAACTTTTTGTATTTCACCATTGGTTATTGGCCGAGTAAGGGACTCATTCATTGCAGTCGTGACCCTAGTGTGGATGCTAAAATCCACTAAACAAATTTATATAAATTAAAAATGAGGAATTCGTAGAATTTCGTCGTATATCTTTTTGCATGTGAATCTTGTAATGATTTGAAATTTGAAAATAGATATTCCTAGACTTCATCATACCTTTAAAAGACGGTTCACTATTCTCTATGCAGTTACTTTTTATCATCTTTATCAAAACCGCCTATATCTCCACTCTCGTTTCAACCGCTCCCACTCTCTTCTCTACGCAATAAGGGAAAAAAAAGAAACTTTAAATTTATCTTTTCTTCTGCATCGTTTAGGGTTTGAGTTCTTCTTCTTAGATCTTTCTCTCTTTCTTTTTGATTTCCCCTCGTTATTCATCATCTCAGAATTTCTAATTTGAGAATGGTAAGCCACCGTGCCCTCCACTCCATAAGTAAGAGTTCCTCATCATTGACTGCTACTGGTGGTGGTGCCGCATCCTCTGCGGCTTCCGGCAGGAAGTCTATGGCTCTTGCCCCCCATCTATAATGTATTTTTCGGCCACCCTATCTACTGCAGTGTCGGTGGCGCTGATTTGGGAGTTATTTGATTTTCCAGCAGATATTCGCTAGATAATTCCTCAATCAAACCAATTCCCAGATTCTCCTCCCCCTGGGTTTGTGAGTCTACGAGGTGTTCTTCAAGACATGCGGACTCCTATTCCCTGTCCCAGAGTTGCTAGTTCGATATCTCCGCCGTTGTGGAATGGCTTTGAGCTAGTTGATGCTGAAGGGTGTCCGTCATGCGATATTCCTGATGATTCATGCTCAAGAAAATGGGTTTGAGTAGTGTTGTGAAATTCTCGAAGAGATTACTCACGTTAAGAGAGGTACGAAGGGTGGTCTCTGGTACATTGCGAATAAACCCAACCAAGGGTTCACCTATGGGAAAGCGCCTAAAGATGAGGTCGACTGGGACTGGTTCTATTTCTTTCTAGAAGTCAACAACTTGTCCGTCGGGACGAAGGGTTCTGTGGATCTGTAGTCTTAGTGGTCTCGATCGATTGGTGTGCAGGTTTTTCGGCATTTTGACACATTTTCTTTGTTTTGTTTTGTATTCGGATGTTCAGAATGAGAAATTGACTTTCTTGATTTCCGCTTGGTTGTTATATTTGCTGATCAATTTTTTCTGCCTTTGGTGTTTCAGTTACTCATTTGACGGCTGTAGAAGACCCTAGTTCGAACTACCAGAGGAATCGTGATCTTTTGGAAAACAACTCTTTAAACAACTGGAACACGTTTACTGGAGAAAAGATTCTTCGTTCTAGGTTTCCACTAGCATCGCTCTCCTAATCATCCTCGAGTAAGTAGTTAGATTAGAAATACATATCCCTCTTTTGGTTTGCTGCGGTTTTGTTAGTCCCTAATAGCATATAATTTCCTTTGCAGATACTCCATCACCTACACCATGAGGGAACCAAAATCGTACCCAGGAGGCTCGCAAAAAACAAAAAGGTCAAGAGTGACTCAGGTTAGGGGACCCTGGAGCGGCGTTGGTGATCTCAGCTCCTCTAGAAAAGCTGACCAGGGATGTTGAGATGATCGAAGTCTCCGACTACTCCAGACGTGGAGCACACCATAGAAAGACTACTGGACCTGCGGGGATTACCCCTCTTCCACCTCCTATTTGTCGCAGCGGTCAGAACAGAGAGACTCCTTCGGACAAGAAGAGTCGTTCTCTCGAACCTTCTCCGGTCGGGTTGCATGACTTCGGAAGTTTTTCCTTCAGCTTCTCTTACCCGTGGCAAGTTTCGATGGTCGAAGACAGTGATCTATGTGCCGGCCTAATGTCAAGACTCAGGCTAGAGGGACCTAGAGTGTATGATCATAAGACGCTGGTCGTTCAAAAGGAGTACGCGGATTGGGCTCACTCCCCTCCCGAGGTATCCTTTAGCCTTGATAGTTAACTTCTAAGTTTTCGTTTTGTTTGATCGTTATGAGCAAAGACCCCTTTCTAATGCAGACTGTGGCTCGAGCTAATCGGTTGGTGGGTATGCTGGATAACGAGCTGCGGAAGGCCAATAAGAACTCAGGCATCAAACTGGTTGAGGAGACTGCCGCTCGGGCTGAAAAGGCTCTCTCGGAGCTCAGGGTTGTTGTTAATAAGGTATAAGCGCTTACTAAGGAGAACAGTAAGCTGAAGGCTGAAATCATCGAGCTCGAGGAGCTGAGTAAAAGGGATTTAGCTAGGATGAATGAGGACGTGGTGCGTCATGATAAAGTGAAGAAGAGGCTGGAGGAGAAGGTGAAGAGTGTCACGGTCGAGTTGAATGAAATTCGTGACAATATGGAAAGTGTGGTGTCGGAGAAAGTTGAGGAAAGGGAGAGTATTCTGGCTTAGAAATTTGCTACGAAGATGGAGACAGTCAAAGGTAAAGTGGTGAATGAGAGGGTGTTTCAGGAGAAGTTGATGTAGGTCGAACAAATCAAAGGGAATTTGGAGTTGATTGATAGTTTGCTCCGGGGGGAATCCACACTCGAGTCCAAGAGAGCTGAACTGGAAGCGGATCGGGTCGTTTTTGCTGTGGATCTAAAGCACCTCAGTTTCAAGGAATTGGATGTGGAAAAAGATTGGGTTGCGACTATAGTTTTGTTTGAATCTAGTGGTCATTCTGGTGAATCTCCTAGGCTGAGCCCTACTGAGATTTTTAACCCTTACGATATTAACCTGCCTATTCTTGCACCAGTCGAGGTGGCGACCATCGATGCTGAAAAGATAAGATCTTAGCCGAGGAGACTATGGAGGATGCTATGGCTGGAGAAGACGAAGTACATGTGGGGGATGCGTTGGACAAGGCCGTGGAAGTTGTTGTTCGTACTAGGGTCATTGCTGCTGAAGAACGCGAGGAAGCCCCCAAGGATGATCAAGGATAGAAGGATGCGATGGCGTGATCGCCACTGGTTCCTATCCCATGTGATTCCTTTTTTTCTTTATGTTGCTTTGACTCAGAACATGGTTGCCTGAGGAAACTTTTACCTGAACCTTTGTGTTTCTTTTGAAAGTTTGAACCTTAACTTTTCTCTTATTGCATGGTCTTTATTCTGGTTGTCTTTAGCATTTGCTTGTTTGTTATACTTTTCATTTCGGTTGCTTTTATTTGGATCAAGTTAAGTCTGCCCTGCTTGGGTATTTTAGTACTTGTTCGGGTGTTTATCAGTAGGATTTGTGTATTCAAGTGTTGGGTTATTTGGGATATAACATCATGTTTGCTTAGAAAATCGAAACTAAGTATGTGACTAACATTTCAGTCGTTAAGACATTTGCAATATGTTCTAATGCATTGTTGCAAGACGGGACTCGACTTTAGCGCTTACAAACAGTGCTGAGGTTTGCTCAAGCTACTACCCACTAGGGATGTGAAATGTATTGTATGACTGGCCAGGTCAATAATGTATTATGTATTTTATTATTATTTTTGTGTTGCGGATTAAATTGTAATAGAGTTGAGTTTTCATAAATGTTTAGCATTTGTTCGAGGTGTAAGGTATGGTGGTACGGGTGTGGTGTTCTCCCAAGGATGCGATGGCGTGATCACCACTGGTTCCTATCCCATGTGCTTCCTTTTTTTCTTTATGTTGCTTTGACTCAGAACATGGTTGCCTGAGGAGGCTTTTACCTGAACCTTTGTGTTTCCTTTGAAAGTTTGAACCTTAACTTTTCTCTTATCGCATGGTCTTTATTCTGGTTGTCTTTAGCATTTGCTTGTTT
>OVAV01003271.1:0-10070 GCA_900406375.1 Iberis amara
TATTACACTCAAATTTTTTTGTCCAATCAAATTAAAACACACGTTAACATGGTCCCACTATTTTTGATTCAACGAGTGTTGGATGTTTTCAACACCATTTAATCCACGTATTGTTTAATTTTTTTCCAACACCTCCATTGTAGTGATTAAACAGTTGAATATTTTATTCAACATCTCCATTGTACATAGTCTAAGACCATTTTGAATAATTTTAATCTTGTTAGATGTAGAAAAAGAAAAGTATTTTTTAGTGAGTTTTTATGATTTGATAATTTGTAAAAATGTGAGGATGGTGAATATTGACAAGTAAAACAAAATAAATAAAAAAAGAAAAAGAAAGAAGAAGAGAGAAAGGGTTTAATCGAGATATCGTTTGTATATTACCACTTCAATAACTAATATTATACAAAGTGGATATATTCTTAATATTGAGGCTATAAGTGAATATATAGCTAATTGACCCTTAATTTAATTATAACATTTTTCTCTCAAACCAATTTTTTATAATTTTAAACCAATAATTGGTAATGTATCAAGCTTGGGAAGATTTAATGAGTCAATATGATCATTTTAATCAGAAGCAACACATGGAGATGCACAACAGTATGGAATGATTGTTATATTTGTCACACATATGCATCATGGGGCAATGAAAAAGAAAATGCAAGATTAAGTTGGGTGCCGTCAAAGTATAAACAACCAATACTTAAAGGTTACTGTTCTATACCTTTTGTAAATAGTCCTTTACAAGCTGAACTAATAGCTATTGAATTTGATTTGGAAAATCTATTAAGGTTAAATTACCTAAGAGTGATAATTAAAGGTGATAGTCAACATGTTATGGCAGTGTTGAGGCAGATTAATAAACTCTGGAATGCAAAGAAAAAACTGGATACAAGGAGCTTCAATCGCAGTGCAGGACATCAATCAGCTATGTAAATCTTTTGACTTCATATCTTTTGTATACACTAAGAAGGATTGTAATGTATTAGCAGACCAAACATCAAAATATGCACGTCTGGCTAAAGTCTCCCCAACTATAAATTGGATGTAACTTTTTGTGATTATTATAATTAAATAATAGATGGCAAAAAAAAATTTTTAAACCAATAAGAATTCAATACATTAATTATTTTCATTCATTTAATAACAAATATGTATTGAAAATTTAAAACATCTACTAATTTAAAACATCTACTAATTTAAAACAAAAAATAATCTAAAAATCTTATAATCAAAAGCAGAGGAAGTATTTTATTGTTATAAATTAAAGGGGATCACATTCACACTCATTTCAACTACAAATAGGTTTCTTTTTTATAAATTTTCAACCCAAAAATCATGTTCATAGAACAATGGTAACTAAATTGTTCATGAGCAAATACAGAACGATCGTTAGTGCTAGAAGATCATTTTGTGTTGGAATGATTGTTCTAATTTTGATACGGAAAATATGGGTAAGTAAAAGAATGATTGTTCCTCGTTTAATGTTTGTTCAAATTTATAAATGTCTTTTTAATGAATGTGGAATGATCGTTTTCATATCGAACGATCGTTCTTGGGTTCCAAACCAATAAGAGAGTGTAGTTAAAGTAACAATATACTTACCTGATTATGCTAAACGTTGCATATGTCAAATAAAGTTCAGGTTCATCATATTCCACGAGGACAAACTGAATCAAACTCTAAGATGTCAAAATTTGGTAGTCAAATTGAATGTGCACACCAACGATGAGTTGGCCCAGTTGGTTTAAGCGCAGTCGTTGGTGATGTTGTGCTCTTGGGTTCGATTCACGGTGGGAGAGGTCTGCTCTCCAAAGGAGAGTTATATAACATGGTTTGGACCTCGCCCTGGGGAGATGTACGGGCTTCGGCCCAGAACTCCTTGGTTATCCAAAAAAATTGAATGTGCACACGTCTTTTAATGGATGAGAGATTTGTACTAACCAAATTAGAAAACAATAAACAATAAGAATAGTAAAAAAACTAAGAAATAATCATTAAAGATTAATTAATATCACACCTTCTGAATTAGGAAACTTCGTAAGTTTATATTCCGCAATTCGGTCAACAAATATTGGATTATTTGCAGCTTCTTATAAATAACTTTTAATCTTAATCCTCGCATGTCCAATATTTTCATCGTCTTATTAAAAACATGTCAAACTTACACAAATGACATTCAGTAAATTTAAAATCATAAAAACTGCATTTACTCGTATATTTATTAATTTCACTCTGCATTTGAGTTATAATCATATTAAATGGAGTCACTACTAGCCGCCTTCCAATTACACTAGAATGAATTTCTTCACAATACGAGGAATAACGGCTTTGAATGGTTCCACTAACCTTCCAGTAATTATAGTGGGCGTGCAATCGAACACTTCAATTGTTTTCTGAACAAAATTAATATACAATCAAATCCAATGATTATTACTCACATATATTGGAGCATAAATACGATCAGCATCAATCACCCATCGTTTTTCATCTTTCGACGAGAAAGAACACATCACCAGTGACACAAGCTAGTAGCAATTGATCCAAGTTATGTTTCCAGCGATCACTGAAAAATTTCCATTATTCGTTTATAATTTTCATGTCAAACATAAAATTTACAAAACCAACACGAACATATTTTCATTGGCTTAATGATATATTCTCTCTAAATAAATACATAACAACATCCATTTCCTATAAAAAAAAATATTAAGATTAGGTATAATTTATTTTAAAAAATTAAAAATATTTTAAATGTACCACACAAACGAAGTGATTTGTTAATCTTAAAANGTCATAAACCACTCTTTCGATTTAATGATCCATATGTTTAGTTTATTTGTAAGATTTTTTGGGCCTATATACATTTCCTTAAAAATGAAAAAATTACAAAAACCTAAACGCATTGAAAAACAAAATAAATCACTTACTCCTTTTTTACATCACGCCAAAAGATTACCAAACTTTCTTTCATACACATTACACCAATAAATCATCTTCTAATTTCTTCTTTTATATATGAAAATTTCAGAACAATTATTGTTTCTCTTAATCTACTTGTCACTAATATAAGACGCATGCATTTTTGGAGTCTATGATTTAATTGGTTGAATAAAATCTTCATTGTAAATTAAAATTCTATATTGTTGACCAATTAACTTCTATCATGTCATTCAATAAGAGGATCAATATCAGTTATCATTGTATCTTAAGAAAGATTCCCAACAGTTTTATGAAAAAACTCTTGAGTATCCAAATTATGGTATAAATCTCTATTTTGAATTAAAAATAATCATCTAGTTTTAGGATGCATCAATGGGAAGTGCATAATCAGTTTGACTGTGTACCTGCTAATTTTAAGAAACTATAAAACATACAATCAACAACAATAATACAATAAGATAAATGAAGACAAAGATGTTTACAACAATTTTTATAGTCGAAAGTTATACATCGCCATACAACAATTTTCAGAATAGATACATAGTTGAAAATTATGCATAAAAAGTTTCTAATAAGATAATCAGCTGAAAATTATACTTCAACAAATAAAAATTCAACATCCGATAGACAAACATCACATACAAAACATTGCAACATATTTCTCATTAACAAGAAAAATGCTTTAGGTATTATTACTTTTTGGCAAGAGAATCATGGGGAGACGATGTCTCGATATTATCCCTAGTGTTTATTGTATATTGACGAACGAAGGGTGATTCTTTAAGATGTATGAACCCACTCTCTAATCTTTCCATACATTCATCAAACTTTTGCTCCAACTCGTGTTCTAAATTAGAGAAAGAAGCATCAAAATTCCTTGAATGAATGACTTCATCGAAACTTGCTTGTATTCGTGAGGTGTTTTGGTAGGAGATTTTTTCTCTTTCTACTTGTATTCGTTTCACACGTTAGGTATCGACATCATTCAACTCATCATCCTCAACTTCAGGAGCCTCACTTACATCTTAAGCTTCCTCATATGAACTTTAAAAGGATACACGATCTCCTAACTCTCCCAAAAGTGGTATGCAAAATTATAATCATTCGTGATTGCCAATTTAAGGATTTGTAATCCAGCATCACCCATCTCGTCAGGCCAAATAAAATCAGCAAGTTCAAAAATGTTAAAATATCATATAGAAGAGACGTAAGGATAGACAACATCTTGAAACAACATAAACCAATATAAGTGGAGACAAAGACAATTTATATCATAAACACAAAATAATATTGTTACGTATTACAATAAAAAACATAAGTGAAAACACATACCAAATAAAATATTACAATCATATTTGGTTGAAATTTTTTTCCAGTGCAATGATGTTATCATATGAAACTTCAACAGGATTTTTCAATTTGAACATATCACACATGCATGAAGACCATATCTTATTTTGCTACCCAACGGATCTTCGACTATCTGAAGTTTAAAGGCATGTGAAAATCTGTTTAAAACAAAACTCATGGGGTTCTTCACATTTTCCCTTGTTTTCATAATCGATTTAATAATAACTTTAAATGCTTTACGGCCCCATGAATAATTTCCAAGAACCAAATCCGATGATAAATCGTGTTATTCCAAAATCCAATAGATTTAGGGGATGTTATTGGTTATGACATTTGAAAATCGTGGATTGAAATCACATGTTTTTATCTTCATGTTTGGTATTTTGTATTTTTAACTTTAAAACTCTTCCAAACCCATTTAAATATAAAGTGGAATTTGAAATCTAATATTAAATCATAAAACGAATAATAATGTATTTCTACTAGTAATCACTAAATTTCACATGAATTTGTAAATCCATAAAAATTGTATGACCAATAAACCCACTTAAAATTCATAATTTACAACTTATTAAAAATTTATAAATTTATTAAAATAACATAACCAATAACACTCATTCAAAATTTTCTAGCATTTCTTAAATCCTTAATTCCCCTAAGTACCAAATAGAGTCTTTTTCTTGTTGTCAGCATAAATAAACTAGCTCATGAAATAACTATTGCTTTCAATTTGTATTTCCTATTTATACTAATTGTAGGATAAAATGTTATACACTTGTATGCTCATATCCAATTGGAAGTTCCAAAAAAAATAATCAAACATATACTCCAGAAACAAGAAACTCAGGTGGTTTAAATAAACAAAAATGTTGTTGCTTTTTTGAGTTTGAACAAATAAACAAAACCCAAAAGAAGAGAATCCAAAAACCACTTTCATTACCTACGTCACGTGTACCCAAATCATATTTTAAATTAGTTTGATTGGTGGTTTAATTTTAGTAATAATAGATTTTATGGTAATATCCTCTTCCGCTCTTCTCGGTTCCATTTTTATATGGATTTGTTATTCTCTCCAACCAGACGTTTCAGTTTTCTATGAGAAATTTACAGCCAGTCAGATAAAATTTACAATTTTTTTCTTTTGTTTAGCTTCTCTATTTCTACTTCTCATTCAGATTATGTTGTTTACTTTTCTCTTGAGAATTTCATGATTATCAGCACATAACCAGAATCAATGATGAATGACCTAAGCAATTGTGGGTCAATTCTCATTAGATTCTTTTTTCTCTGAAATTTAAACTTTATCTGAGAAAAGGTTATCTCGCTAATAATCTGAAGATCCTAGACTCGCGATTCTCTAATTCCCTCTCATCTCTCTCGGTATGACTCGTCACGTGATGATGAAAGCGCCGTTATTGGCATCGTCGGATGACTCGACAATGAGAAAGTATCGACGGAGGAAGATGATCAGACACACTGAGAGGATGAATATGGGAGAAGTCGCCGGAGGAGCAGCAGCTGAGTGCGCGGCGGTGTGCTGTTGCTGTCCATGCGCGGTGGTGAATCTGGTTGTTTTGGCCGTGTTTAGAGTTCCAGCGGCGGTTTGCAGAAAAGCATGGAGACAGAGCTTACGACGTCGTATTATGAGGAAACAACACGGTTTGCTTACGTCAGCTACGATGGAAGGAAACCAGAGCATATTTCGCGAGGAAGAACCAACGGCTGAGATTATTTTTATAGAAAACGAAAAGACTGGTGAGTTAAACGACATCGTTAGGCTCGAGAATGAAATGTTGGAGCATTTTTATGGGACTGGCTTTTGGAGAAGTCCGTCACAAAAAGATATGTCATTGTGAAGCCTATGAATTTTTTTTATCCACATTCTTTTGTTTTTTTGTTTTTCTTTTTGAGGAAAAGAATACTATCAATTCATATATGTAACTTCGATAACCATTATTTTGGATTTGTGAATAGAAGAACATAGCATACACTATACAATTTTTTTCTTTCTTTCTTATGCTTGTTTGAAATGTAACTTCGTGTCGTTATTTTAAGAAATGGAACGCATCAAAGATTCTTTTGTTGAAAAGCTTTTAATTTAAATTGCATGAGAGGAAATTACACAACATCACTTTTGAGGTTATGGAGTTTGGAAAAGCACAAAAAATATTAAAGAGACATCCTACAATCAATATTGGCATTTTTTAATAAGGGTTCTTAACAAAAAAAAGTGTTAAAAATAAATTATATCCTAAGATATAGTTCTAAAAGTCCTCCCACAAGAACCATATCTTACACAATTTTCATTGCATTTGTGCTTTGCTTTTTTGAAGATAGTGACAAATATATAATTAACTTAAAAAGTTTTAAAAATATATGATTAAAATAATGTTAAGAACCTCTAATGGATTCTTAACCAATGGAGATACTCTAAGGAAGAGTTAAAAGACAAGAGTCACAAGAAAAAAATGAAAGAAATACTAAATGAGTGGTGCTAGAAAAAAAATTCCCAGTGAATTTCTTAATTATATTGGATTCTTGAAAAAGTATACCTTTTGCTACTTTTAATTTTTTGATCTCTAAATATGGAATTTATTTTTAGTGGAAAAGTATAATATTTTGTTCATATTTGATCTTTTAGATTAGAGTGTCCATTTCAGATAACGGGTTGGATAATAGCGGATAAGGATCATGTACGAGTAATTCGGATATGAAATATTAATACCCAAGCATACCCGCAAAATTAAGGGTCGGATAATAGCGGGTATAGTTCGTGTAAGGGTCGGGTAGTTAAAATCAATACCCGTTTAGTTCCCGAACTCGTAATATATTATATAAATTAGGATAATATGTGTATTAAAATATGAAAATTGTATAATGTTTGATTATAATATTATATCTTTATATTTTTTTTTTATAAAATTGAATAAATTAGTAACAAAATCGAAAATATGACATAAAATAACCGATTATGTAAGTTTTTTTTAACGTTTATTAAATTATATATTTTATAACACAAATTTATATTAATTTAGAAAATTATTATCATTATTGTTAAGTTTTGAGAATATTTTATAAATTTAGTTATGTAAACGAATAATTTGGGTACTCAAATAATTATCCTTACTCGACCTTTATCCAATTCTTACCCGTTTAATTTTTTTCTGATCCAAATAGATAATTATCATTACCCGTATGCTATCCTTACCCGTAAATATGGATCGAATACATGGCGGATCAAATTACCTGACCTAACTTTAGACTATTTGGAAGGAAAAGAGAAGATCACATGCAGTAAACACCTTCTTTTTTTTGTGTTTCAAATGTCCACATTTTCTTTATTCTTTTTAGTGGGAAAAATGTCAAAATAAATCTGAACTTTCGAGACAAAGAAAAAAAGCTTGAATTATTAAAAAGCCAAATAACCTTGAACTTTGGGTGGACAATTTTTTTTCCCTGAAGAATATCAACCCACACTATTTCCCCCCGAGCTTGTTGCCTCATCAGTGTACTACACAAACTAGTCGATTTCTTAGCAAACCCCCCGAACTTAGGAATCTCTTAGGTTTCCTTAAAATTAATTAACACACTAACTAGTGACTGAAAATTATAATTACGATTAGAAATTGCGTTTGGGACTGAGTTATTATTTTGATTTAGGATTCTTCAGAAGGACGATTTCGAGAGTTAAGAGAGAAATCAAGCCCTAAACCCTTATGATTCGGGACTTGATTTCAACGATTGTTGTTGATCTGGCAACACCAAAAGAGGATGATCAACATGATTTGAAGTCTTTATTATAAGCTTTTGTCAAATTTCAACAAAAACATTTTGATTAAGCAATGTCACGAAGATGTTTAGGATCGATCAATCGGAAGGTCTCGTGGATTTGGGTATGTCACTTTTGCTTCAACTGAAAATTTCTAGATGAATTTAGTATCACTTAACGGAAATATCTAATGGTAGTTAAACACTGTTAAGTAAAATTAACAGTTAACTAATGTCGGAATTGAATTGGCTTTGTCAAAAAAAATTCGGGATTTTTGTTGCTTTGTTTTAAAAGTACAACTTTTTTTTTTGGCTTCCTTAATAGATCAAATTTTTTTGGGCTGACTTCACTAGCCTCCTCAACTTTGTCCATCCAATTTTTTCAACCCTTAACTTTGGAGCTCTTTAATTTCCCACATGAACTTAGATTGCTCCTTACCCGACCTCCTCAACTATTCGTTCTCATCATTTTACCTCGCCCAAGCCATTTAGAACACTAATTTGCAATTTAAATTATAAAAAGCGATAACAAATCGCGTTTTGGTTTAATCCAATAAATCTTACGTTAGAATATTTTTAATATTAAATCTTACATTAAAATATTTTTAGTATTACTTTTAAACCAATATAACAAAAATATTCTCGACCAATTCAATCGAAGACTTCCTCTCTCTCTCTCTAGTTCTTCGCCGCCGGAGTTAATCGCCGATAACAGGGGGAAGAGCTTGAGAAGGAGCGTACGAAGGCCCCCATCTTCATCCTTCTGACCAGATCTCGTGCACCGAAGTGACAGCAGTCGTCCGTTTCAACGGCGACTGCTCCGGCGACCAGATCCGCTACTGCCGGCGTCCGGACTCTCTTCGCTCAGCCGCAAATCACCTGAATCGAGGCGGAGTTCTCTTCTCGTCTGTCGCGATCTTCAACGGCTTGGTTAGGGTTTCGGCAGATTGTCAGTTTTATCAAAGGGTTTGAGCTTCGCCGCCTCTTCTCGCGCGCCGCCGTCCCTTGGTTGCTGTCAGTAGCTTTCTTCGGCTTCGATTGACGGTGGATGGATCTCGGCTCCTGAGCTGTCTTCTGTCTCGGGTCGTCACGCGTCGGGGATTGGTCATCGATCCAACCGCATCCGCAAGTCTGACGAGTGGTGGATGATGGGCTGGGTTTTCCAGTCTCTCCGTTGCTTCCTCTGCTTCTTCAATCGGCCTTCAGTTGAGGTTTTAGAAGCTCTGGTAACAGCCCGATTTGTCTCGAAAGTTAAGGTTGTTGGTTCGGGAGTAGTTTGTCTCGGCATTGTTTGCGGGTTTGGTCGTCGGTTTTTTTGTTCGGGTCAATAAAGCAGGAGCTTTTGTTCGTTTTGGTGGTCGCATCAGAGGTTCTACAGGTTTCTTTGCTGGTTTGGTCCCCGTTGTGCGAGATGGCTTTCGGATAGTTCCTAACCCTTCGTTAGTTTCTTGCCGTCTCGCTCGGCTTTTCCTTGCATCTACATCATCAGGTATGTCCGATATCTCTTCTTCAAAGGGTTCCTTATCGGCACATCGACGTCTTTGTCTAGCCTCTCAGTTTGAGCGTGTCATTATGGCTGAGTTTCGTTGGTCTTGCCTTTGGTTGCTCGTTTAGTCTCTGGTTGGGTTTCGACTCTCCAGATTGATCTTCCCGACCCTCTGGTTTATTTCTAGATCGGTCTCGGCCTGTCTCCGGTGTCCGTCTCGGCTGTTAGGTTCCCTTGTTCTTTATTTATCGAGGTAGTCATCTTTGGAATAGGATTTGCTTCAGAGGTGTTGGACCGCTCCTTTTTGGTAAGCGCCTCCGTCGGAGTCTCTTCTGGTCATGTCTCTTGTATCCCTCTCTGATGTTTCCCCTTTGTTGTTTATGTTTTTCCTTTTCGCTCTGCTTTGCCCCGGTATGCCGGGTAGTTTGTTGTATGTGGTTCCCCCTTATCAATTTATCATCGTTCTTGTGGAAAAAAAAAACAAAAATATTTTAAAATCAATTAAAATAATAAACTAAAT